>QJNZ01000085.1:0-172490 GCA_004155055.1 Monosporascus sp. CRB-8-3
CCCAAGTTCGAAGTAAGAGTTCGAAATAAAGGGCCGAGATAAACAAAATAATACCTAGCCGAATTAGAATAAAAAACGAGGGAGAAATAAATTAAAAGATTAAATAATAAATATATACTTTTTATAACGAAATAACTATATTTACTATCTTTTTGTTTAAAGAATATTATTATTAAATAATTAAGAACAAAGAATTTAAGGAAAATTCGAAGTTTAATTTTATTTAAGTATTATCGAGGTTTTTAACGGTTAAAATATTAAGTTTTTTTTTAATAATAAATCTATCTTATTAAGTCGATATTTAAAGTTAGAAATCATTATAATTTCATTCCGCTAAATCGTATCAGCGTAACTGTATAAGTTTTTTAAATACCCGTAATGTTAACCGCGTTTCATCTGGTATTAACCGCCTTTATTAACCGCTGTTATAAAGCCGACCGGTTTAACGTTAATAATTAAACGTTAGCGAAATTTTAGTCTTTAAATAACGGGGCGATATTTAATTTTATATAACTCGACGGTTTTTAATTTATATTATATATTAACTAGTAGATTAATAACTAATTTTTTTATTAACAGCACTAGCCTTTCGCTTTGTTTCTTCTTTTTTCTCATCCTTTTTTCCCTCCCCCTCCCTTACCGGTATTTTTAATATATATATATATATATTAATAATATTACATAGAATGATTTATACGGCTTTATTTTAATCCTTAAATTAATATTGCGTTAATTATTTATAAATACGTACTATCGATACTTTTTTATAACGTATAAGGTTGTATTAATTATATATAATTAAATACCGGCTTTTTAATAAAATAATCTATTAATTTATATATTAACTTATTATTTTCATTCATTAAAGCGATTATCGAAACTGACAACACTGATATAGATGAATTTAAGTATTATATTTTTAATTACTTAAGGTATTTTCGTTAGTTTCTATTATTATTATAATTAGCTTATAATTTCGATTATTTCGGCTTATATAAATAATAATTATTATTATTATTAACGTAATTAATGGCCTTAACTATATTAATTATTAAAGTGATTATAATTAACGTACTATATAACCATATCGGCTGAATAAGTAAGTCGATGATTTTTTTATACTTTTAGTAATATATTTAAATAAACAGCTATAACTTAATAAATTAATTTAAACTAGTTAAATTCTTTATTATAAAATGTTATTAAATTTTTCTTATATATTCGCATATTCCGTCTCGGCTTCTTATAAATATTATAATTTTATTTTTTCGTTTAAACCTTTTTCTAATAATTACTATTAGCTTTTATTAATAGCACTTACTCGTTATTATCCTTTTTTCAATAATAATAACTATGAGATTTTTTCTAACAAACGTTTCTTAAAAAGGAATATTATTAATTTTCTAGTGTTTATTAAAAATAGAATTCGTTTCGTGAAAGTAATCGTTTTCGTATAAAAGAATTAGATAACTTTTCATTAAAAAATTATCTAATTAAAGTATGTTTATCCGTAAGTAACCTTAGGAATTTTTACTTTTTTAAAAAAATAACGTTTTCGTTAAATTCATTTAAGAATATTTAAAAAAGCGTTTATAGGTAAAGAACTAATAAGGGAAATAAAAGCACTTAAAGAATTAATTAATATAAATGGAATTAAAATCGAAGAAAATCGGTTTCCTTCTTATAAATCCGCATTTAATATTAGCTGTTATTACTATAATTTTAAATATTATTAACACCGGCGATAAAATCTTTCTTAATAATATACAAAAGGTTACTTTAAATAAAATATTCGATCTTTAATAACTAAATAGATTTTAATACGAAAAGATCAAATATGTAAAAAGGTTAAAATTTAGAGAAAAAATTAATAAATAAATAAAATATTATATTATTATTAATTTTATAATAAGTTTCGTAATTATTAAAAATAAAAAAACGTTTTAAACTCTTAATTCTTTTTTAAATATATTTAATAAGATATTTACTGTATTTTAAACTTAATTTATTTATTATTAATTATATTATATATACTAATAACTTAAATAAATAAAGTGATTAAACTTTTTAATTTTTTCTATATTTAACTTAATTTATATATTTTTTATAACAACGTTATAAAATAGATTTAACTTTTTAAGTTAAAAATAAAATGAAAAACTTAATTACAAACAGTGTAATTATATATAATACTATAGAAATTACTTTAAAAATACGATATTACGATAAACGTATCCGAATCGATATTATTTTCAATTCGGGAAAATTAACGTTAATTGAAAAGAAAATTTACTAGTAATCGAATTTTTAAATTAAATACTTAAATGTTATTTTTTAGATTTTAACATATAAAAAATATAACGAATTTCCTTATTATACAACGTATTACGATATATATCGAAACTAAATAAACGTTTAATATTATTTTTTAAACAGTGAAATTTTTATTACACGGAAAAAAAATTATTAAAAACTTTATACGAAAATTTAAATATATTGAAATTATAATTACGAAATGTAATATGTTAAAAGGTATTTTTAATATTAAAGAAATAAAACTTTTAATCTATTTTTATATAATAATATATATAATAATTATAAGTGTCGAAAAACATAAAAAACTTAAATAAAGGTAATAGAAAAAGAAAACTTAAAATAATATAAATTATAAATATTTAAAATTACGCCTTTATTTAATTTATTATCTTTATCGAAGAATATTACTTTATTATCATTTTGCTAATAACTGACGTTTTCTTAATTAAAATATTATTATAAATAAAAACGATTTAATAATAAATAAATTAAATTAAAAATAAATCATATAGGGTCGTTAAGTTTAAGCCATATTATCAAGGCTAAACTAAAAACACGAATTAATTATATTAATAATTAATACGATAAATACTTTACTTAATATTTTCGAATACGGTAATTACTAATAATTGTTATAATAACGATAAATTATACCTCGGTTACGAAAAACCTTATCCCGAAACCAATTACGCAATATTAACAAACTTTAACTTTAATAAACCTTATACCGTTTAGCTAATTTAACAAAAGGAATCTTAAATAATAACTTAAAAAATATTAAACTTTTCGCGGTAAACCTTAAATCTATATAAAATAACTACTTTATAACCCTTCGCCAATCTTACAACTTCTTTAATCTTTAGTAATTTTAAAACTTTGTAACCCTTATTAATTAAAATAACTAAAATATACCGGTTAAATCCGAATATAAAGTCCTAATATTCCGTACCTCCGGAATCTCGACGAAAACGGTTTCGATTAAATTATCCAACCTAAATAAAATAATTAACTGAATAAAATATATTAATATCTTTATCGATATTAATAACTTTTCCGAAAAAAATTGGATTTTACTTTAAATTTTTAAATACGATTTAATTTAAAACGTTAAAAATAATCGATTTTTACGCAAACTTATACTAAAAAATATCCGGCTTATAAAAGAATTACTAGCAAAACTAAAAAATAACGATAACGGATTTAAAAACGTCCACATTTAACTCTTAATTCGATATACATTAAAAAATTAGGAATAATAATTTATCCGGCTACTCCGGATTACAAAAACCGTCCAAAATTCCGCGAAAAATAATCGTTAATAAGGGCATAACTAGGGAATTTATAAAAAAGTTAAAGTTTAATAAAGCTTAATAACCGATAGTACAATCTATTTATTTGTTTAATTTAGTTCTGCGGTTACGTCTTTTTTAAAAAGATAAAATAAATTATATATTTTAATAAGTATAGTAAAACGTATAATAGGAATATAAAATAGTTTTTATTTGTTATTAATTATTAAACATATTATTTAATCGAATTTAAAAATTATTATAAAATTAATAATTTTATTATATTTTTTATATATATTTATTCCTTTTATTAACTTTAACTTCTAACTGTATATATTTATTTGCTATATATCGAAAGCTTTATATAACGTTATATTATATATATTATTAAAAATATTTTATTATTAGTTTTTATAACGCGTTTAAGACCTAATAGCTTAGTAGTCGTAAATCTAGGTGTCGTTTTCAATTAATGCAGATTTAGGCACCCTGTTAATTAATCGCAAAAGAGAGCTGGTTTAAATCCAGCTTAGGCCACCGTTTCTTTAAATGGCGCCAGCTTAAAGAAGCTAAACTAATTGCGGCTTCGGCTTCGTTATCGTGTTGGCGACAATTAAAGGGTAGCTGGGGGCTCTTAAACCAGCCGTAATTAAGGGCTTTAGGAACCAATTAATTAATCGTATATCTTATCGTTATTTGCCGTATTACATAACCCGCATTACGTTTTTCCGACCCTTAGTTAAAAAGAGACGGTTTTTAAAAGGTGTTTCCCGGTCGTATTTATATAACCAGTTATGCATATATAAAGTAAACGGATCAGCTATATATAGCTAGATACTTTAATAGCACTTTACCTTATATAACGCGTTTAAACGTATTATAATAACCGATTATATAAAATCCGGATTCGTAAAAATAAACCTTATTTTTTTTCGAATTTCTTTTTAAAGAAGACGTAACCGTAAAACTAAATTAAACAAATAAATAAATTGTATTATCGGTTACTAAGCTTTACCAAACCCCAACTTTATAAACGTCTTATTCCAAGGTGATTTTAAACTGCCTAGTTATGCCTTTATCGACGACTATTCTTAACGGAATTCTGGACGGTTTTCGTAATCCGGAACAGCCGGACAAATTATTATTTGTAATCCTTTTTATATCGATTTAAAAGTTGAACTTCGACGTTTTTAAACCTGTTATCGTTATTTTCCAGTTTTGCTAGTAATTCTTTTATAAGCCGGATATTTTTTAATATAAATTTACGTAAAAATTAATTATTTTTACCGTTTTAAATTAAATCGTATCCGAAAATTAAAAATAAAACCCGATTTTTTTCGGATAAATTGTTAATATCGACGGAAATATCAATATATTTTACTTGGCCGATTATTTTATTTAAGTCGGATAACTTAATTAAAACCGTTTCCGTCGAGATTCCGGAGGTACGGAATATTAGAACTTTATATTCGGACTTAGTTAATATATTTTAATTATTTTAATTAATAAAGGTTTAAAAAGGTGCCTTAAGATTAATCGAGGTTAAAGAAGTCGTAAGACTGGTAAAGGGTTACAAAGCCATCTTATACGGACTTAAGGTTTATTACGAAAAGCTTAACATTTCCTAAGTTATTATCTGAGATTTCCCCTGCCAAACCGTAGAGCTAGAGGGCATAAGGTTTATTAAGGTTAAAGCTTATCGGCATTATATAATCGGTTTCGAAATAAGGCTTTTTGCGATTAAGGTATAATTTATTATTACCGTAAAAACCATTAATAATTACCGTATTCGAAAATATTAAGTAAAGTATTTATCGTATTAATTATTAATATAATTACTTTATATCTTTAACTTAGCCTAGATAATACGGCTTAAACCTAACGACCTTGTATTTTTTTCGCATTAAAAAATCTAACTAACGTATTACATAAGCGAGCTGTATATATAAGTAAACTGTATACTTTTTAATACGTCGTAATAACAAATTTAAATTAAACAACTATAACACATTAAATCAATTTAAATTAATCGGATTTTTTATCGTTAAATACCTTTATATCTTTTTTATAAATACGCGTATTATATCCGGGCTTACCGCAAACGTTATATTTCCGTTTTTTTACCTAAACCTTTTTACGATAACCCCTTTCGGCCATTATTAGCTGCGATTATTTACTATTACTTTCCTTTATAACTATAAAAATTTATATTTCCTTTATAATAAATATCCCTTTTTTTAAAAAACGTTTATTTTTAATTTTCCGGTATTTACTAAAGACGTAATTCGTTTCGCGAAAATAACCGTTTTCCTTCCGAAAAAACGCGATTTCGTACAAAAATAATAGGTTATTTTTTGTTAAAAAATTAACCGATTTCAACATCTTTATCGGCAAGCTACCTTAATAATTTCTAATTTTCTTTTACAAATAACATCCTTGTTAAATCGTTTTAACAATATTTTTAAAAGTTTTCGCAAGTAAAAAAATAACGGAATTAGCAAAAATAAGTAAAAAAACGGTCGGTATAAATATAATTAAAATTTTTAATTTAGAAAAAATACGATTAAAATCGAATAAAACAAATCCCGTTTTTGCAAATCCGGATTTAATATTATCGGTTATTATAACAATTTTAAACGCGTTATAGAAACCGGCAATAAAATCTTCCTTAATAATATAAATAACGTAACGTCGTATAAAATTTTTGATATATAACGAATAAACGCATTTTAATACGGAAAAACAAAATACGTTTAAAAGTTAAAGTTAATAAAAAAAATAAACAAATATACAAAATATAATAATATTATTGATTTTATAATAATTTTCGAATTTAATCGAATAATAACTTTTGTAATTATTAAAAATAAAAAAACGTTTCGAACTTTTAATACGCGTTTTAATATATTTATCGAAATACTTAATCCATTTTAAACCTAATTTATTTATCGTCCAGCCGTTTTCGCTTATAGCAATTTTTTAATTAGGTAAAAATAGGTTATCGGCGAACTAACGAAAAAAATAATTTTTCCCGGCAAGGATAATAAATAAAAATAAAGCCCAGTTTTAAAAATTAACAACTTATATTACCGTAAATTATTCCCTATTCCCTTATTACGCTTATTTAAATTTTTTACGTTTTTCGGTACTTATAATTACTATACTTATTACTATAAAAAAACTTATTAAAAACTTTATCTCGTCGAAGTTGTAAATATCCTTTTCCGTAATACCGTATTTCGTAATTATAACCCGAACAAACTTAAACCATTTACGAAATACTTTTAAATTTTCGCATAAAATCCGTTAATAATTTATCCTTTAATTTAAATACGTTTTAAATTTATATTACCGTTTAACAAAATTAAACACCTAATTAATCCTAACGCGTTTTACGGCGTATTACGTAAATAACAAATTCGTTATATCTTTAACATACTAATACCGGACGGAAAACGTTTACGTATCTAAATTAAGAATTCGTTCGATAATCGATTTCTTTTTAATCGGCGTTAATTTTCGCGAATTAAAAACGGTATCGGATCGGGCGTATTTATTATTAATTTGCGTTTTTAAAATAATAAATAAAATATCATAAATAAAACTAAGTTTTCTATAATTAAGTTTCGGGTTTCATTTTTTAACTTAAACGGCTAAATTTATTTTCGCTTTTTTTATAAGCCGTTCCATATTATAATTATTAAAAAATAAATAATTAAAATTAAAAAGTTAAAATAATGAAAAAAAATATACAGCTCGCTTATATATATAGCTCGCTTATATAGTACGTTATATTAATATTAATTGTTTTTTAATTTCCCTTTATTAACTTAATTATATCCTTATTAAGGTAAAGTGCCATTAAGGTATCTAGCTATATACATACAACATACAGCTAATCTATTTACTAAGTACATGCACAATTAGTTTAATATAAACGCGACCGGGGAATACCTTTTAAAAACCGTCCTTTCTTAGCCAAAGGCCGGAAAAACGCAATACGGGTTATGTAATACGGTAACTGACGGTAAGATATACCCGATTAATTAATTAATTCCCATCGCCCCTAATTGTAACTGGTCCTATTAGCCACCCCTCAATTATCGCCGACACGGTGGCGGAACCGAAGCTCCAGGTCTAGCTCCTCTAGGCTGGCGCCACCTAAAAGAACGGTGGCCCAAGCTGGATTTAAACCAGCTATCTCTTGAAACCAACCGAAACAGGGTGCCCAAACCTGTCGCAATTAAAAGAGACACCCAGGCTCGCGACCATTGAGCCATTAGGCCTAATTATGTCCTTATATATATAAACTTTTAAAAACATTATTAAAACTATTTAATAAAAACGTTTATTATAAAAAAAATAAAAAATTACAAAGGTAGCTTTTATATAAAAGAAATTAAATCGATTAAGCATTTAATAAAAAATAACTTTCTTAAAAAGAAATAACTATTTTCGTAAAACGAGTTACAATTTTAATAAATACCGGAAAATTAAAAATATATATTTCCGAAAAGAGAACATACTTATTATAAAAAAGGTTTAAATTCTTATATTTAAAAAGAAATAATCATAGTTAATAAAAACTAATAATAATTGTTATAGAAAAACTTAAACGAAAAAAAGGAAATATTATATTTACGACAACGTCAAATATATTATACGTATTAATAAAAATGTTATAAATGTCTTAATAATAAGAAATTTTAATAATTTAAGCTATTATAATAAATCTATTTTAATTCGTTATTATAAAATATTAAAAAGCGGTGTACTTATTTATTTAAGCAATTCTCTTATATAATACGTTAACCGATTTCGCATATTATAATCCTTTAATGAACTTAAAATAAGCTATCGACGAAGTAGGAAAGAAAATAATTTGAATTATTATTGAATATTTATTTCTTAAATTTAATTAAATTTTGTACGGTTTTTAATATTAATAATAATAATACCAGTTATTTGAAAAATTCTATTAAATGTTTATTTCGTTAAGATTATTAATATTTTTATTCGTAATACCAAATTTAATAATTTTAACCCGAGTAGGTTAAAATTACTAATAAAATAATTCTTAATTTTTATCAAAAATAAAAAAAAAACTTATTTTCTAATATAAACGTAAATTAAATTTTTTTCCCCGGTTTATTAATTCCGATACGTATTATACAGAATTAAGTAAATAATAACTTCGCTATATTATTAATATGTTTAAATTTAAAATTTATTCGATTATATATTTTCATTTAATTAAGCTTAATATTTTAAAATTAAAAACGATGTCGGCGTAAAAAAACATCTCGTATTATAAACTTTTTAAAGTAAATAAAGGCATATTATAAATAAACTAAGCTTTTTATAACTATATTTTATATTTCGTTTTTTAACTTAAATAGCTAACTTTATATAGTGTTTTAAATGAAATGTTTTATAATATTAATATTAAAAACCTATTTTAAACGTTGAAAAGGAAAAATAAGGAAAGAAATACTCGATTTACTTTTATAAATAATTAGCTTATATATTATATTACTGCAATTATCGTAATTATAATAATTTTACTTCCGCCCATAATTATCGAAATATTTATAATTACCGTAATCGTTAACACCGTTATTAGTACTTTAACCTTTATAATTATTTTAACTGGTTTAATTTATTATTAAGATCGTAATTATTAACATTATTAAAATTAAATAAGTTTTATAATTACCGCGGCGAGTCGTAATTATCGTAATTCAATTAATTTTCGTTCAAAAAATATTTTATATTATATTTGTTATATATTATTTATTTAATACATAGATTAAAATGAATATAATACTAATAATGATGTCTTTTTTATAATCACCGCTTTAAATTATTTTAACTGATATATTAAACAAGAATTTATTATTTACAAATAATAAATAAGTGTATATACGTTATATATTACCGGCCTAGTAAAAAAATTATATTAAATATAATATCTATGAAACTATTTTTATAATAAAGGAACTTATAAAAATTGTAACTTTTATTCTTTTCATAAATATATAGTACTTAATAATTAATATTTAATTTCTTATTTAACAAGGTTAAATTAAAAGGATTATTAAGTTATATTAAGTTAAATATTACTAAATATCTATATAATACTAACCTTGTAACTTTAATTAATATAATATAATTTACTATGTAATAATAATATATTTCTATTATAATTATTATATATAACCTTTTTTAATTAAATTTAAAATGTAATTATTTACAATAAAAATTATTTTTATACATTTATATAAGATATAGTTAGACACTTTTAAAAATAAATATATTTTACATATATTTAAGAAATCTTTAATATTTATCCTTATTTATTCAATTATTTTTAAAGTAATAAATATTAATCAACTGTTTAAATTAGTTAATACTAAATATAAACGTTATAAAACCTTTCTTATAATTTATTAATATACTTAAACTTAATATTAATATTACAATTATTAACGGTTAAGCGTATTTTAATAATATAAAGATTTGTAAAAAATCATATTACGAAATATAAATTAATAATTTCTATTAAATTACTAAATTAAAATTTATTAAAACTGAACCTTTTTACTTATATTTGATTTTAATATAACTTTAAATTACTTAATTATATAAGCTTTTATTTACGACTAGTTATTCTTAAATTTTAAACGATATTCGCATTTCGGAATAATAAAATAATTTATCGTTCGTAATTTTTTAATTTATATTAAAATAAAAATTAACCTTCGAAATTTTTAAGCCTTTTATTACTGTATTTAATTTTTCTAATAATTCCTTTATACGACGTATATTATTCGTTATAAAATAGTTTAATATTTAACTATATCTATTTTTATAATTTACCTCGTATTTAAAAATTAAAAATAAAATCCGATTTACTTAGGAAAAATTAATACTATAAAAAAAAATATCTATATCTTTTATTCGGTTTTAAAGTTTTATAAAACTTAAATATTTTAACCGAAACTTTTTTATATAAACTTTATAATTACGGAATACGAGTATTTTATAAAAAGTTTACCCGGTATATTTTGGCTATTTTAATTAAGAAAAATTCGAAAAATCGTAAAATCGATTAAGGTTAAAAATAACTAGCTTAAAATTCCTAACTCTTTTCCTTACCAAGTATTTAATACTTTTAATTATAAAACTAATAAATGATTATAACGCTAATTTATACGAACTTAAAATTTACCGCGAAAAACTTATTATTTTTAAATTATTATTTATTTATTTGAAAATTCCCCTTATTAAATTAACTAATCAGTATATGATTTATTAATGTTAAAACTTATCGATATTATATAAATGAACCTTTTAGTCGATATTAATTAAGGAATTAGGTATTTACGTAGGGTTAGTAAGAGAGTTCGGAATAAGGTTATGCGTAATCGAAATATATAATTTGTCCTACCCGTAAAAATTAATAATAGGTTATAGTATTTAAAAAAACCGGGTATAATATATATCGTACTATTTATAAATATAATCCCTTTATATTTTTAATGTAACTTAGATTATACGACTTAAACCTAGTTAAACCTTATATAAAATAATTATTTATTTAAATTATAAATCTATATATTTTATTTTTAACATTATTTTTGATCTTATATTATATTCAATATAGTTTTAAAATAAAACATATTTATATTTTATTTTTAATATAATATTATACATTATAAACATATATTTATAAATATTATATAATATTAAATTTACTATAACGTATTATATTACCTTACGAGCTAAACTACCTTATAAGCCGTTTGTATTAACATATTCATTATTTAACTTTTATTACTAATTATTTAATATTAATAACATAAAACGTTTTATAAAAAAATCTAAAATAAACTTCATTATCCAAGTTAAAAAATAAACCCGAAATTTAATTTTAAAAAATTTTATTCTTTTTATAAAATGCCCGAATTTACTTTAAAAACCCGATATTACAATTAACGCGCTCGAACCGATATTTTATCTAATTTACGAAAATTAACGCCGACCGAAAACAAATTTATTACCGAACGAATCCTTAATTTAAATACGTAAATATTTTTTATCCGGCTTTAATATATTAGAAATATAACGAATTTATTATTAACTTAACGTATTACGATACTCGTTAAAATTAACTAGGCGTCGAAATTTATTAAACGGTAAAAAGAATTTTAAATATATTTAAATCAGAATATCGATTATTAATAAATATTATATAAAAATTTAAACTTATTCCGATTATTTTCGTAAAATATAATATTATAAAAAAAGATATTTATAATTTATAAAAACTGGATTTTTAATAAAACTTTTTATTATAACGGGTATAATAATTATTAATACCAAAAAACGTAAAAAACTTAAATAAACTTAATAAAAAAATAAAAAATAAATTATAATTATTTAAATTATTAATTCTTAAAATTAAGTTATACTGCTATTTATTATTATAACGGGAAAAAATTATTTAAAATCTTAATTCCGTAATAATTTATTATTAATAACCGATTAAAAAATCGTATTAAATAATAATAACTAAATAACGAACAAATTAAATTTAAAATAAATCTAATATTTTAATTAATATATTTAAACGTATACTAAAAAATCGAAACGTTTTTTTATTTTTAACGATTACGAAAACCATTATTCGATAAAATTCGAAAAATATTATATGAATTACGACATTATTATATTTTACATACCCGCGCATTTTTTACCTAAATTTTAACCTTTTAATATATTTTATTTTTCTGTTTTAAAACGTATTTATTCGTTATATATCAAAAACTTTATATAACGTTATTTTACTTATATTACTAAAAAAAATTTCCTTACCGGCTTTTACGACGCGTTTAAAGTTATTATAACGTTTAATAATATTAAATCCGGATTTATGAAAACTAACTTTATTTTATTCGATTTTAATTATATTTTTTCCGAATTTGAAATTTTTTCAATTATGTTTACGCTAACTATCTTCCCGTTAATCTCCGCCGGTTTTATTCGTTCCCTGTTTATAAAAACTTTTAAAAATATTAAGAAAGTAATAAAATAAGGATATTACTTATAAAAAAAATTAAAAATTACCAGGGTAACCTACCGACAAAAATCGTTAAATCGGCAAATCTTTTGATAAAAAATAATTTGTTACTTTTATATGAAATTACTTTTTTTAGAAAAAAAATTACTTAATTACGCGAAATGAACTATATCTTAAGTAAACGCCGAAAAATTAAAAACAAATATTTCCAAAAAAAAGACATTTACTATATAAAAAAAACAAATTTTTCTAACCGAAAAGGAAAAAAATAATAAAAAAATGCAGTTAATAACGGTTAAAAGTAATTATTACAAAAGGGTTACGACGAAAAAACGGAAATATAACATTTATAATAAGCCTGGACATAATACGCGTACTTATAAAAAAACTATAAATACGGTTAACGAAAAAGAATCCGATGAATTTATATTATTTTAATATGTTTTAATTAATTAATTTGAATTTTTTGTTACAAGATACCGAAAAACGGCTCGTAAGGTAATTTGACTTATAAGGTAGTATAATACGTTTTATTATTTTATTATTAAATATTAAATATCTGGCGCTTTAATAGAAATCGCCATTTATTACTAATGTTATTTATTAGGTAAGATCCGACAGTATATATTTACTGTTTATTAATAAAGCGAAAATACTAAATTAAAAATACGTTAAAAATAAATATTACTATATAGAAATATTTAAATTTATATTACATTCTATATTATAATATTATATTTTATTCCGTATATAGCTTATTTCAATATAATAAGATTTAATTATTTAAGGATATATATATTATTCAAATATTCCTAGTAATTTATATTAAATTTTTAGAAATATAATTCAATATTTTCTAATTAGTAAAACCGATAAACGTTGTAATAAAAATAGTTAATTAATTTAATTTATTTATATACGAAATCTTCTGAAAAGAAATATAAAATAATTAAGTAAATAGCTTATGACGATACTTTCGATAAAAAAAATAAAAATAAAGTTAAAATTATTTAAAAAAAGTGGTTTACTAAAATCGAGTAAAATTAATAATAAGTTAAATTGTTTAAAAATAAAAGAAATAATAATAATAATTCGAAATATATAATTCTACGTACCATTTAACATAAACTTAATTTGTTAAGTAATTATTAAGATATATTTATTTACGTTAAAGAAGTATATTATTATTAGCTTTAAAAAAAAGTTATATATTAAATAAATAAAGCGTAGAAAATCACTATATAAAATAGAAACTATAACCATGATTTTTAAATAACGTTAATTTAAAAAGTTAATGTATTTTTTAAAAAGCTTTCGCTATTATATCGGTAATATTTCGATTTATTAAAAGTTTGAAGTATAAATTAAATTAATCGCGTACATAATTATTTACTAAGATATATTACAAATTATATTTAAATTTATATTTAACTTTCCTTTTATAAAGAAAAACTTTTTTTTAAATATATATTTCGAAAGCGCTTATAATAAAATAATATTTTATATAACGTAATATATACGCGAACGCCTAAATTAAGTAAACGGCCTCTTTTTCAATTTTTAGTAATAATAAATTACTTTATATCAATTAAATCTTTCGTTATTAAACGTTATTATTACCTTTTTATAAATACGCGTAGTATGGTCGAAATTACTATAATATTATATTTCCTTTTTTTTCCTTTAAATCATTATATAAGAATTACTTTTAGCTTTTATTAATCGTAAATATTTATTATTACCCTTTTTAACCCATAATAGTTTATTTTATATAAAAGAAATAACAGTTTTTTCTTTCGTAAAAAACGTTTTCTTATAGAAGTATTAAGATATTTTTTATTAAAAAATTAACGGATTTAAATATTTTTATAAGTATGTTTCTTTAATAATTTTTATTTGATCATTATAAATAAAGCTTTTATTTAATTACTTGATTAATATTTTTAAATTTTCGAATATAAGGAAGTATTAGAATTAATAAAAGTAAAGAAAAAAACAATTTAAGTATAATTAAGATTAAATAAAATAAATTTAACTTTTTACAAATTCGGATTTAATATTATCGGTTATTATAACAGTTTTAAACGTATTATAAAAGCCGGTATAAAAGAGTTTTTAATAATTTAAATAACGTAACCTTATAAAAAAGTAAGATATATGAGGACTAAATCTAGTTTACTACGGAAAAATAAATATATCGAAAAGTTAAAATTAATAAAAAGGGGTAAATATTTAAAATATTATAATATTAATAAATATATAATAATTTCCTTAACTATAAAAAATATAAAAGATATTTCGAATTTTGTATATATATTTAATATAATTAAAGAATGTTTAATTGATTTTAAATATTATTTATTTATTATTTAATCCTTTTATTTTATAATAATATTTTAATAAGGTAAAAATAAGTTATCGGCGAACTAGCGAAAACAAAAACTTTTCCTAGTACAAATAGTACGTATAAATAAGGTTTAATTTTAAATGTTAATAATTTATATTACTTTAAAGTATTTTTAAAATTTCTATTTAAGTTATTTAACTCTTTTATATTTCTTAATATTAATACTAATTATATTTATTATTATAGAACATTTTATTAACCTTATTAATCTTTTTTTAATAAGATCCTATTTTATAATTTTATTTCGAAGAAACGTAAATTATTATTAAAATACTTTTAAAATTTCGTATAAAATATTTTAACAATTTATTTTTCGATATGAACCTATATTGAATTTTTTAAATTATTTAATAAAATTAAACGATTAATTACTTCCTATACGGATTATAACGTATTAAATAAGTAGTAAATTCTTTATCTTTTTAATATAATAAAACTAAATAAAAAATGTTTATCTATTTAAATTAAAAATATATTTAAAAATCGATTTTTTCCACTAATCGTTAATTTTCGTAAATTAAGAATAATTTTAATTCGGGTGCGTTTATTATACTATTATATTTTTAAAGTAATTTCGGTAATATTAGATATAAATTTAATTTTTTTATAATTAAGTTTTTAGTTTTATTTTTCAATTTAAACTGTTATATACGTCTTAAATTCTTTTAAAATAGGTTATAAAATATTATCATTAAGAAATATATAAGTTAATAAATTGTTTAAAAAAAGATTTAGAAAAATTTACTGTATTAGTTTAGCTAAGCCGTTTATTTAAATAATACGTTATATTTAAACACTTAAATATATTTAATTTTCTAAGTATTCGTTAATATTTATTAACCTTAATTCTTTTTCTTCATTTTTTTATTTTTTTTTATATTAAAATTTTAATTATTATATTTATACGACTTAATAGCTTATTAAATATAAACCTATATATCATTTTTAATTATTATAAAATTAAGTACTTTATTAGAATTAATTATAAATTACAATTACTTTAAATTTAACTTAGGCTCTTATTTCTTTATATAGCGCTATATTAAAAAAAATTAAACTTATAACTTCGGTTTCGTTATTATATTAACGATATCTAGAACCGTTAAGAGCTTAGGAATTAACAAATTAAATTAGTCCTATATATAATCGTTTGGTTACTATATTTTAAAACTTGTATTACGTTTTTTCCGCTTCTTACTAAGAAGGAACGGTTTTTTCGGAGGTGCTTTCCGGTTGCGTTATGCATTCTTTTATATCCGTACTTAGTAGACAGATCAGCTTCCTATATATAGCTAGCTAAATACCCGAGTAGTACTAACTTTGTATATTATATATATACCTTGTAAAAAACCTCTTTCTTAATACTTTTTTATTAATATTTAAAATATATAAAAAGCTCTTTTAACTTATATAAATTATATATTTAAAAAGTATATTTTTAAGATTAAGTTATATATATTTTATTATATAATATTCTTAAATATATATTAAATATTTGTTAAAAAATTCATATTTTTAATATTTTTTAAAAAAAGAATATAATCAAAAATGTAAAGTTAAAATAGTAAATAGAAAAGAAAAAACATAATTAATATTAGAAATGCTTTCGAGCTTTAACAGCAATTTACCTAATAGAACAATATAACCGTTGTCTTTTATACTTGACAATTTGATTTACCTGTTAAATTGGAGCTGATTCCCGCTTCTCACCATCCTTGGACGGCGCCTTCATCTTAATACAGGTTATCTCAACTACGACTCTCCCTCCTGGTTGATCGGGGACCTAATAGGACACAGCGAAATCCCGCTGAGGCTTTGTCACATTCGACACAAAATAGTTCGAACTGGTGTGCTTGAATCTTATGAGAACTGATAGTGCCCCGTCGTAATGTGGGACCTCACATTTTTCGGCACTATTCAGATTCGACAAATCTGCCAGGCAGACATCTTCTCCAGTGATACACGGCACATTAGAGATAAGTGCTTTCATTGGCAACATCAGTGACAGGATCAGCGTCTAGACCCAAATTTAACCAATCGCGAGGCCTGCTCATGTACCAGTAGAAAAACGTATACCAATACACCCCTGGCGGAAAGGGCTCTTGGGAAAATACCTCTAGAACGTATAGCAGATCGGGGAACTCATAGTGCAGATACGACAACTGAAATTCTTCTCGGCCGACGTAGTAACCTGCAAGTAGATCGGGTTTCCGCGGAGTAAGCAATCTGCCCAAAAGAAAGGCGAGCAGCCGAGCAATGGACCAACAATGGTAGGGAAACCTTACCTGCAGCAAGATCACGCTCCATCAACCCCAGCTGAGCCTTGGCAAGCCGCGCCATTGCAGTTTTGCTACCGAAGTAGAGGCCTGCGCTTATTGCATGTATGTCTTCCATGGATGTGTCAACTTTGGTGCCATCTTCGTGCGTGACGGGCCAGTAAGCAGTCCCGAGAGGTCTTAGGGGCCTCATTCCTGCCATTACAACTCGACCTGAGCTGGGCATGATGTTGTATGCCTCAGGTAGAGCCGTCGGGTGCGGCCAATAACTCGGAACTTCAGCTTGGGCCATAGACGGCATCCGTACATCGAGCCATATAAAATGGGTTGTTTTGAATGGATCCAGCCTCATGGCCTCCAGGACGAGGAAAGCCTTTGCATTCCAGGCGCCCCATGAGTGAGGCTCGCCGTAGAAGACCTTTCGCGCACCCCCTTCCCTACACAGTCGAACTTGACGCCCGTAGAATTCGCTTTTGCGACCTCGGAGATGCGGAAGATCCCAAATGCTAGGGAAATGGTCATATACCTTGACGTCATGCCTTTCCTGTGCTCGGATCTCCTCCGCTAAATCTCCGGGTGGGAGGAAGAGGATGAGGTTTGAGCATGTAGTCACCATCAGTCTCAAGCCCTGGACGTAGGCATCCGGGTCTCTAATGAAATACTCTGGTCCCATCTTTCTCATAAGCGGCTCGTTTGTGGGAGGTGGGAAGAATGCTGAGATGACGGTCGTCGAGAGCCCGAAGGCAGGCTTGGGATTCAGATCCAGAACAGGCATGTAACCGTTAACCACCGAAATAGCGTTGATAATATCCCGGTTGTGACATGACTTCCGGGGCTGCAATTCGATCGAGGGAGGCATGTCGGTCGTGAACTCGGAGTAGAGAGACTATCGATGCCGGGTTGTGTTTGGGTATGTTGTCGATCAAGTCCCTAAGGTTTGATACGCAGGCAAATGCAAAAAAAAGCACACTACTCGGGTGGAAAGCAGCCAATCCTACGGTCAGCACTTTATCCTTAAAATGTGGAGCTAGGTGACCAGGGCATAGAAGCGGGCCGACAGTGTTCATACACAGTATCTCGCAGCCAACCGCAACTTTCAAGGGAGCGGTTTTGTTAGACGCACATAGATCTGAACTGGCTTCTGGGTTACGTCCAGTATGATCATTTCAGGTTACATGAAGGGGAATAGAGCTATCAATGTGATGTGAATTCACGTGGTCTCTTCCCCTGATCTAGACTTCGGTTGAGCGTACAAGAAGGATATATGAGTAATGCGTTATAATCTAGCAGTGCGACTCGACTTTCGCGCCACCCAGAACATCATGTCGTAGGTGTATCGCAGCATGCTCGAATTATTTCCCACGTACATTGACGAGCCCACATTGTCCGACGCGTGCTCAATGATGAAACCTTTGGCTCTGAGAATCTTGAGGACTTCCTCACCCGTGAGCTCCAAGATCGCGCCAGCCCCTTGTCTTTGTTCCCTATTAGCTTTCCACGATTCTTGCCTGTCTACGTCGCCGTGCCCATTGCCGGCTGGGCCATTCTCCTCAATGTTCCATAATAGAGGGCCGATATTGATCCAAATGCCTCCAGCCTCGAGACAGTTCCATGCAGTATAGACGTACTCTAGGAAGTTCGGAGCGGTGTCGATAAAATAGCAGGTCACCAGCGCCGAGAACACGTCAGATTGGTTAGGAATCCCGTAAGCCTCAACGAAACCGCCCCTTTTGAGCACGATCTGCTGCTCCACGCCTGCGACTGAAGGATTGTGGACGAGCTTTATGGGATTATGGAGGTATACGTCAGGAATCCTCACGCCATTTAACTGATCCTGACGGCTGACGTGATTCGAGAAGCCTAGAGCCCAGGGGTACAGAGTCTGGGGCACATCCTGAGTTCCGCCCCCAAACAGGTACAAACACGTCAGCAATGTGTGGTAGGACACATCAACGGCTTCGACGGAAAAGCCAAGCTCACTGGCCGAATGAACCAAGCGCCCTAACCCAGCTCCCGGAACAAGGACGCGGACCGAACTTTTCTCCGTGCGGTGACCAAACTCTTTCCGCAGAGCGTTCAATATGGGAGCGTGCGCTGCATTTCGCTCGGGAGCTCCTTCGTGGCTCCAGTCGCGAAACAGGCCACGGATACAGGCTCTGGCAATACTGCAGTCCTCATCTGTTGCAATGCCGTGCCAACTATCCGACGAGAAATCTCCGCCGGCCACCTCAGACAAGACCTGGCACCCGGTTTCAAATATCCTCGTAGCAATCCTGGAATTCCCTACAATGGCATCATCTACAGACCGCAGTATCTGCTCATAATCTAAATGCTCCAGCAGCGTTTCTTGACTTCCAGACTGAAGCTTCATGAACTGCGAGCGGCGAGGCTCCAGGTACGTAGTCCTAGCTGCCCGCTTGTATTGTCTATCGGAGTGTTTGTGTTAGAAGATGTTTCGAGGAGCCACAACCTTTAGCAAGGGATCATTTTCTGACTTGCCGGAACGCATCTAGAGCTCGCAGAAGTGGCTCGTAGTCTTTAGTTTGATAGCGAGGGACGGTCACTAGGCATTGAGGCATGGCGAGAGAGCAAATGAGCAGGAAGCCCAAGTTGGTAGCCGTCGACAGTACTTTGACCTTCGAACACAGCTGATGAAGCAGCATCTAAAATGGCGCGCTGCAGATGAATGCCAAAAGCTTTCCTGAAGTCAAGCAGATCAGCGGCAATTCCTTGTGCTACTATCGAACATAGACTTGCCCTTGGCGCCATCTCTGATCTCTGAGGGACCTTAAACTGAAGCTGAAGTTGTAAGGCCCGATTTGGGGGCCATCGAGGTGGTGAGGCTATGAGGGGTGTCAATCTACTTCCAGGATACTCATGAAGTACGATAGCCATCATTGCATTGCATAGATTATACTTTGTGCCTGCATGAGCAGGCATGCGGCATTACGGGGCGGGTATCTCCCACATTTGACTTTTTACCCGCTTCC
This sequence comes from Monosporascus sp. CRB-8-3, assembly GCA_004155055.1. NCBI lineage: Eukaryota > Fungi > Ascomycota > Sordariomycetes > Xylariales > Monosporascus > Monosporascus sp. CRB-8-3. The sequence goes on from QJNZ01000085.1 coordinate 20,361, forward strand.
CACTTGCAGATAACATGCGGGCATCGAAATGTTGCCCAGGCGTCTTCAGAATTAACGTGGTTGGCCAACAGTATTTCGGACTGTGCCTACTCGGTGTGACTGGATGCGCATTAAAGGCGGCAACGAAAGATATGAAATTGGAAGGATGGGACAGAAGCGGATGTGACTGCCTGCCAGTATGTCCTCCCATGTTCTGGACCTTTCCGTCGAATCTGAATACCTAGCGCCGAAAAATGTGAGGTCCCATACTACGGCGGGACACTATTAAATTTCATACACACCCCCCAGCTGAGAGGTACTTGAAACTGGAAAGCACTCGATATTGCTGATAATCGTTGATCTCTCATACCTAGGCACTGCCGTCTCTCGGAGCTTGGCTCTATTGGCTCTTGGAGCTGTGTCGAGCAGATCTGCCGGTCTTGGTCGGGATCCAACTCGCGGTTTTACTGCCAGTTCTAATCTGGTTCTGCGGCTTGGCGAAAATTGAGGGGTTAATGTATCGACGGTATTGGCGACGACGGAATGTGGACATAACGCTGTAGCCATTGCAGGAAGGGCTCGTAACTGTCGAATCTGAACAGTGCCGAAAGTGTGAGGTCCCATACTAAGGCAGGACACTATTACCTAGATCCCATAGGTTCCTGATGCTGGGGTTGTAGATACGTCATATGGAGTGGAGCGTATACCAGCACACACCACCCTCATTCGCATATCCTGAATTATGTAACTTATATAACTTAAAGATTAATAACATCTAAAGTGACAAATTTCTAAATTTATAATATATCATAATTAAAGTAAAATGTAATTTTATAATTAACATAAATATTTAATAGTTTATACTTTTAAATAAAATAAAATAAAATAAAAGGTAAATATTTACAATAATAAGTTATATATAAGAGAAAATTTTAATATATAATATAAACTAACATTATTATAATAAATATAATAAAATAAATATTTAATAAGTCGAAGTATATAATATATAAATAAACTTTATATATATATTATTTAATTTATTAAATGTGTTTTAATTTCGTTCAATTTAATTATGTTTTAGTTATATTGTAGGTATGCAAATAGAGGTAGTGTGCAATGGTACGTGCAACCTTTGTCCCGTCTTGTAAGACTGCTTTTTTCTCCTACGTATGCAAAAGGTTATATCTTTCTCTAGGGATCAAGTATACTATGGATACACCACCATCTTGTCACAACGGAGATGTCGAGTCTACATTTCGTGGGGCAGTTGATGCTGACTTGACATTCATTGCACTACCAACAGACGGCTCGGCTCCTTTCATCACAGAGGGGCCTCAAGAAGGTCACAATGAGACAAAGACCCATACTGTTCGTGTGGAAGATATCCGGGGGCAAGAACAACTGTACAGCCTCGATACGGATGCCTTTCTAGCTATTCAAGATGTTGCTTCCAAATCGAACTATGAGACGTTTGACTCGGAGGACGAGATTCGACGGGTTTACTATCCCGAGGTGGAAGCTTTACTTCTCGAGAATATCGAGGGCGCTCGCCGAGTGGAAATCCTGGGCCACGGCGTGCGTAGGGAGAGTGCACAGAATCATCGTCAACCGATCTTGTTCGTACACTGTGACCACACCGAAGAGGTTGCGGCAAGGTTCGCAGGAGAATACGCAGATTCTGAGAAGGCGGCGGAACTGCTTGGTGGCCGCTGGCGCATTATCAACGTTTGGAGGCCTCTGAACGGAACGGTGCGGACAACGCCCATGACCTTCGCATCAGCCAATTCCCTGAGCGTTGATGATTTGTTTTCCGTGGAGATGCGGTACCCTGATCATCAAGATTGGTTCTCAGGGATTAGATACAATTCTACGCAGCGATGGTTCTACTGGTCGGGGATGGGAAACAGCGAGCGCCTTATCCTCAAGTGCAGCGATAACGCGTTAGACATTGGGAAGCAGGCATTTCATTCGGCTTTTGTAGACCGGAGGGCACCCGCTGGCGCAAAGCAGCGGGAGAGCATCGAAGTTCGTACGTTGGTGTTTAGTTAAAACGGAGCGTCGGTTTCATTGCTGTGTAGTCATCATAATAATAACGCACTCCTTACAATCAGTGGCGCATCATACAAAATACAAAATTGAAAGTCAGCCTCGAAGCCGCGTCTGAGAGACAAGCGATCATGACGCCGCACTCATTTGGAGACCAGGGGGTATTTTCCTTGGTCGCCCGACCGACGAGCCGCGGCTCCAGAGTGTTGCATTGTCTATCTGGTGTCGCTCAGCACGTTCTAGGCCAGCTCAGAGCAAGAGGCTGTATGAGTAGCGAGTTGTTGGTTGATTGATTGCGCGTAACGCGGAAAAAGGGGGAATCTCCAGTGTCTGACAAGCACTGACGGTAAAAACCGTCAAAAGCCCGGCAGGCTCTCAGGGGTGCAATGCAATGACAGCGTAACACACCACTACCTAAGTACTCAACGCAGCACACTACGATGCACTACCACCCATCGCAGCGCAGTTCAACACACCACTATTCAGCATAGCACACTACGACCTATTCCAATGCACTCACACCTAACGCAGGCCATTATTTTGGCGCTCAGGTGCACATTTTCAATGGAGCTAGATTTCACATAACCACCATTTGGCGAAGATTGAGAGACCAGCAACTTTGGCCGTCACTGCAGCTGCAGGGTTGTGTGACAGTCATCCATTACCAAAACACCAAGCGGCTGACCAGTACCTCCGACTCAGGGGTATATCTAGTGTCTTTGGACACCTTGCGACAGGTCGTATAGTGCTGGGCTCATGTTTTCCTGCTCCACAACAACAAATCGCACTGGTTGTGGCGGAGTCTCTCCTTCCTGGGCAGCATAACTTATGTCACGATGGCTCTTCGAACGCTTGATTTCGCCAAATTCCTCAATGGATCCGAGTCAGAGCGCAGGGAACTCGCTCACGACCTGACCGATAGTTTCAAGCAACAAGGATTCGCCAAATTGATCAATCATGGCATCGAAGATCGGCAAGTAGCAGATCTTTTCGAATGGGTAAGTTGGATAGCCGCATGGTGAGCAACTCAGTATTTGTCATCACTCTAATGGCGTCATCAAGACTTCACGTTTGTTTGCTCTCCCACTTAAGGAGAAGGCAGCGATAGCGAATGTGACGCGCGATGCGCCCCAGAGAGGTTGGAGCGGCCAGGGCGGCGAGACGACAGCGTACCTCAGAGAGGGGCATCTCAAGAATGGCTCAAAAGCCGGCTTGACGGACGAAGAGGTTAGCAGGGACCATTCATCCTAACCAGCGTTGCTGTGATGTTCGTATACATGAAGCCCCTCGTCCCTTGCTAATAGCGTTGCGAAAGGAACACTTTGACTGCAGCTTTCGGGATGACGCCGAGTTTCCCAACCTGTGGCCCAGCGAGTCTACGCTTCCGGGATTCCGGCCCTTTACAGAGAAGGCGTATGAAGACCTTCAGAATCTCAGCCTTTACGTCATTGATGCTATGGAGATCGGCCTTTCTCTACCGCCCGGCACCCTCGTCGAAAGATGCAAGGAAACGACCAGTGAACTCCGCCTGAACCACTACCCACCTGTTTCAATGTCGAAGCTTCGAGAGGGCAAAACAAAGCGAGGCTGGCCCCATGCTGACTTCGGCATCATCACTTTGGTTTTTCAGGATCACGTGGGCGGCTTGGAAATGGAAGATCGAAGCAGCCCCGGAACCTTCGTCCCAGTCCCGCCTGCTCCACCAGGTGGCAAGACCGAACTAGCTATCAACATAAGTGAAACCTTCCAGCGATGGAGTAACGATGTGTTGAAGGCTGGAATTCACCAGGTAGCACCGCCCCCATATATGCGCGACAGGGAAGACGGTATCGTACCGGAACGAAGGTCGATCGTCTTTTTCTTCAAGGCTAGCCGTGGAACGTCGGTGGGTCCATTGCCTGCGTTCGTCCAGGACGACTATCCGGCGAGATATGAAGAAATGACGGCTATAGACTTCCAGAAGACTAGGACGAGTGTACTTTACTCGACAAAAGCTTAGATTAAATACAACACTTATTGACAATTCATGATCGTTCTGCATACAAGCTTAGAATTCTTCAAAGTTCGTGCATGTCTGGTGATCATGAGAATTGCAGAAAAATTCGACCCTGTGGTTCTGCATCTCATGTTCCCACCTTGCTGTTCGAGGGTTGAACAGCTATCCCGAAAGCGAACGGTTTAGAAATGAGCATATATAGGGTAGAAGGTCTTGAAGAACGTACCTCTTAATAGAAGCACCATGATGGTATTAGTTCGGGGAGCACACCGCTGCTGGATATTAAATCTTGGCTAAACGTAACTGTACTTACCTCCAAATGCTTTCATGATTTTCTCCTTTATTGCGGTGAAAACCCGTTTCCCAGTGAGGCTATATGGAAGCGAAGCTCTAAAAGCCCACCTGCTTCGAGATATAAAGGGCTCTCCGAAAACCCTCACTCCGCTCGTTTGCTTCTTATTCGTTAAGATTTTTAATATATCTTGATATATTAATTAATTAAATAGGTAATAACTATAACCTTAATATCTTTATCGGCTTTTTATATCATTCGTACTTTTTAAATTAATTATTAATTTATATAACGTATTGTATTAATAAACGGCTAAAAAAAGCAGTAGATTAAGTTGATTAAATTTTAATATTAATATAATAACAAAAACCCCCGAGTTAATATTATTTCCAATTTATAAAAGTTATTATTAAATAATATTTATTAATTTTAATATAAATGTCATATAATAAATATATTTTTTATTTATTTTTAATATACGGTAAAATGATTTAAAATATTTCCAAAATAATTTAAACTTATCTAAGATATAACTACGAAATATAATATTATAAAAAATTATACATTTAATAAAGTTCGTTATAAAAAATCTTATAATACTTAGGGTTACTATTAACTTTAATAACGAATAAAATTTAAATATTACTTATAAAATATTAAAAATAATAAATAATTATATAGGTTTTTAATTAAGGTAATATATAAGGTTATTAAGTTCAAGCCGTATTATCTAGGCTAAACTAAAGATACGAAATAATTATAGCAATAATTAACATAATAAATATTTTACCTAATATTTTCGAATACGGCAATTATTAATAATTTTTACGGTAATGATAAATTATACGTTTCGGTTACGAAAAGCCTTATTCCGAAACCGATCGCGTAATATCGACAAGCTTCGACCTTAATAAACCTTATGTCCTTTACGGTTCGGCAAGGGGAATCTCCTGGAATGTAATAACTCAGAAGATGTTAAGCTTTTTGCGGTAAACCTTAAGTCCGTATAAGATGGTTTTGCGACCCTTTGCCAATCCTACGATTAAAAGTATTAGATATCAGCTAGGAAAAAGGGCTAGAAACTCTAGACCAACCATTTTTAACCTTAATCGATTCTACGACTTCTCGAATCTTTATTAATCAGAATAGCTGAAATATACCGGGCAATTCCTATTACAAGATACCGGTATTCCGTAACTGTAAAATCTTTACGGAAAATATTTTTTTCAAGGTTCCTAAGTTTAATAAAGCTCTGGGACGAGCTAAAGATATTAATACCTCCGTCGATTTAACCAACAAGTAAAAATAATCAAAAGTTAGATAACCTTATGGTAGAAAATATCGACCGTATAGAGGAATTGCAGGGAAAGCTGGATATGGGCGGTAAAGGGCTTGAGAATTTCGAAGTTCAACTTTTGGTTCGATACAAGGAGGATTACGAGCAATGGTTTATCCGGTTGCTCCGGATTACGAAAACCGTCCAGAATTCGGTTAAGAATGGTCGTCGATAGGGGCTTGTATAACAGGGCAGTTTGAAGTCACCTGTAAGAAGGTTAGGGCTTGGTAAAGCTTAGTAACCGATAGCACAATCTATCTATTTGTTCAATTTGGTTCTACGGTCACGTCTCCTCTAGGGAGAAAATTAAGGTAATATATGTTATTTTTATTTACGATTTTAAAGGCGGAAAATATTTTATATAATATTAAGTTATTTATTAATATAAATGTAAAAATTAATATAAATAAAAAGGTTTAAATAATAATGATATATTATAATAAATATTTAAAAAATTATAACGTATAATATAAATAAAGAGCGTAAATAAATATTTAAATTCATTTTTTTTTTGTTTTTTAAAATATTATTTATTTTAAATATTTTTTAATATAAATATAGTTCTTTAAATTAAAAAAAATAAAATTATAAGTTTACTAAGAAAAATCTTATTTTTTTATTTAATATTATCGAAATCACTTTAATAGCGCGATATTAGAATAAACGGGCTAAAATAGATAATATCTTTATTTACGACAATTAATATTAAATAAAAAACTTAATTATTAACATATTTTTAATATAAATACTTAACCTTTTTTTATCCGATTTTACTATATTAAAATTATAGCTAATTTATTATTTACTTAGCGCGTTATAATAAATATCGAAATAAATTAAACGTTAATTTTTAGTAAATAAGTAAAAAAAGGATTTTATTTATATCGAAAAATAAATTATTAAGAGTTTTATACGAAAATTTTAAAATATTTTATAAGTAATTTAAATTTATTAAAGTTATAATTATAAAATAAAGTTTTTAATAAGGCTTTTTATAATAGCTAGTATAATTATTATTAATAGTGAGATATATAAAAACTTTAAATAAATTTAGGAATAAAATTGAAAATAAGATATAATAATATAAATTACTAGTTTTTACATTTAAGTTTTATTTTTATTTATTAATCTTACTAGAAAAAACTATTTTTCTTTAATATTTCGCTATTAACGCATTTTTACTTATTTAAAAAACTACTAAAAGTAGAAACGATTATTTAATAAATAAATTAAATATTTTAATTAATATGTTAAAATATTTATTAAAAATTTAAAGCCTTTTTTCACTTTTAATAATTATAAAAATTATTACTTTATTAAATCGAATATTATTATATTTTACGTATTTATTTTTTTTTTTTATCAACTTTAACTTTTAAACGTATTATTTTTTTTTATTAAATCCTATCTATTTACTATGTATTAAAAGTTATATATAAGGTCGTTAGGTTCAAGCCGTATTATCTAGGCTGAGCTAAAGATACGAAATAATTACACCAATAATTAATACGATAAATACTTTACCTAATATTTTCGAATACGGCAATTATTAATAGTTTTTACGGTAACGAATTAAAAGTTATATATTTTTTAATATGATTTATATTATTAAAAAAGATACTATTAGCGGTGTATATAACGCGTTTAAAATTATGATAATAACCGATAAGATTATATCCGGATTTATAAACATTGAATTTATTTAATTTAATTTTAATTACGTTTTATTTAAAAAAAGTTTTAATTATAATTATATTATCTTATTACCGTGTAAACCATTAATAATTGCCGTATTCGAAGATATTAGGAAAAGTATTTATCGTATTAATTATTAATATAATTACTTCGTATCTTTAGCTCCGCCTGGATAATACGGCTTGAACCTAACGACCTTGCATTATTACGACCCGACTAAGACGGCCTTTAGGAACGGTTAAGCCAAGCTGCAAAATAACCTTAACCCGTTAAATTCTATAAACGAAATCTTTAATAAAAATCGAATTAAATAATATTAATTTATAATATAGTTTAATTATTTAAAATATTTTTAATATTATTAAACGTACTTCAATTATTTTCGTTATTTAAATTTCTATAGAGTAATATTTAATATAAACTATATAATTTAATTGTTATACGTTATAAATTTTTATTTATTAATAAACATAAAAATAAATAATTATTCATATAGCTTTTGAAAAGATAATAAGTTTCGAAAATAAAAAACAGTTTTACCTTTCGATAAACGAACGTTTAAAAAAACTTAATATTATTATTACTTATATTAATGAATGTAAAAAAAGAAAAATCACATTAGCGGTTTAATTTAAGCCGGTTATAAATATCTTAAAAATAAAATAAAACTCGAAAAAAACCTTTTACGTAATAAAAGTTCCCAAATAATTAAGTTAATAACTTTTAAAAAGCCGGCAAAAATATTAAAACTATTTAAATTCAGATTTTTCGATAAAACTTTAATTAAAGTATAATTTTTTAAAAATTTAAGTTCGAATATATTTCGCATTTTTCTCGTTAAATTTATTACTTTTACCGTTTATATAAATCTTTTAATAAAATTATATACTAGTAACGTAATTACGTAATTCAAACTTATAGTTAAATAAATACCTTATTTTTTTGGCTAATATAATAAACTTAAAGGTTATAATAATATATAACGACCTAATAGCTTAGTAGTTGCGAGCCTAGGTGTTTTTTTTAATTGCGGAAGGCTTAGGTATTTTGTAACGATTAATCGCAAAAGATAGCTGGTTTAAATTTAGCTTAGATTACCGTTCCTTTAAGTAGCGCCAGCTTAAAGGAGCTGATTAATTAGGGTTTCGGCCCCGTTAGCATGTCGGCGATAGCCGGAGAGATTAAAAGCTTTAGGAATTAATTAATTAAATTAATCGTATATATAGTTACCTATTTGTTACCGTATTAAATAACTAGTATTAGGTTTTTCCGCCCTTTATTAAAAAGGGACGGTTTTTTAAAGGTGTTTTCCAGTTGCGTTTATATAGAACTACTTGTATATATATATATAATAAACAGATTAGCTATATATAGCTAGATATTTTAATAGTTCTTACCTTGTATAATAATATATATCAATTACGAAATGTTTAAAAAGAATATAAGAAAAAAATTTTAAATAAAAAATAAAAATATTAAATTTAAAATAAAAAAGTTAAGATAAAAACCCGTTTCGAATTACGGTAATATGATTATTTAATTAGCGTTTAAATTAATATAAAGATAAAAAAAATTTAAAATAAAATTAAAAGACTAATTAAAAAAGATTAATTTAAATATTAAATTAATTATATTATAATAAAAATTAAAATTAAAGATTAATAATATATTAGGGAAATTTAAAATTCTAAAATATTATAATTGTCAGATATAAGGGATATTAGTTATATTGTTATATTAGGTTAATCCGCGTATGCTTCTTGTACGCGTACAGCTTTTATATAATCTATTAACGGAATATATATTTTCCGATTAAAAGGAGCCTTTCCGTATATAAGGTGTGTTAGTACCCCTTGCTAGCTGATATACCCCCTTAACGCTTTAAAGTATTTATGGCGTTAATCGTTACGTATTATTATTTTTTAAAGTTACAGCTTTTTATTCGATTTTTCCTCCGGCGATTAAATCCTCTTAATCAGCTAATTTTTTTTTTGAAATTATTCGTAAGGTGTTCCTTTGCCGCTTAAGGGCTTCCGTAATATTTACTAGTTTTAGCTGCTTTTTAAAATACTTAAACGATTTCCGTAATAGGGTTTTAATTAATTTATTAGCCAGTATATTACTTATAAATGTATAATCTATTTTAATTAAATCTTTTTTTACGGTTTTTCGTAATTAGTAGTTATATATATTTATATACCGCAGTTTCGTTTATAATAAGGCGATGTCGGCGTTAACAAGCCGTATAATCTGTTAATTGTCGTATTACATATTTAACGGTTTAGTATTTAACATAATTTTTAGTTTTTTAATTAATCGAAAGCTAAATAAGGTTTTTTTTATAACTTGCGTAAGGGATAGTAATCCCGTTTCGGTTATTAAAATAATTATTATATTTTATTTATTTACTTGTTATGTTATTATTTTTCCAAATAACTTTATAACGTAGGCTTAGGAATTTTTTTAATTAATCGTATTATCCCCGAAAATGGTATTATTTTAGGTATTTAATGAATTTTTGCTTTCGAATTATAACGTTAACGTTTTAATCCCGATTAAGTATAATATAATTCGATTAATAACTTTGTAATATATGTTATTAAGGTTTAGGTTAAAACGGGTAAGTTGGAAAACCATAAAGGATATATCCGGTTGTATATTAATTATTACGTATAAGATAAAACCGATTTTTTTTTGGTATTTATTAATAAAGCCTAGATAAGCCAGATTAGGATTTGGCAATAGTTCCACGTTTGTTATTAGCGTATCCAGGAGGTTATTTAGATTTTCTTTAAGGACTAAGTTAGTTAGTTTATTTATAAAATCGGATTAAGATTAACAGATTTTTTTTTTATTTTTTGATTTTTTGATTATTTCGACGCCGAGGAATTATTATAGATTTTTATCTCTTATAAAGGTATACCGTTTCCGAATCTAGTGAATCAATTAATCGACGAGGTCTTAATTTTCCTTGTAATATACTATAATAATATCGTTTACGAAAAAGAAGATAAGTACCTTTTAATAAGTAAAATAATAAGGTGTATAAGGAACGGGGTTAAATCCTAATTTTTTAAACGTCTCGATAAAGTCTTTTTATTATAATAATAGTAATTCCCTTAAACTATATAAACCTTTTTTAATTAGAAAAGTTTTTTTACGTTAAGGGTACCTTAAAAACGTTTTTATATATATTTAATAAGGTAAGTTAGCGTTAACGAAGGTATTAATAACGTTATACTATTTAAACTTTAAGTTGAATTTAACTACCGTAACGATTAACGTTTTAAACGATTTTTTAGCTAAAATCAATACGTATATATTGCTATATATGGTTTTAAACTGTTAATCGCTTTATATAATAAGACGAACCTTATATTTCTGCAGTTAGCTATATTTATTAAACTTGTAAATATATATTTGTATATACGTTAAAGTTTGTTTTCCTTTAGCAGAAAATTAATTAATTACTTTCCAGAATCGTATTTTCTTATAGCTTCATAAATGAATTTTTTTAGTTCTATGAAATATTTCCTTTAATAGGTATGTATTTAGCTTTTTATAGCCTTGCGGTAGTAACGGTAAATTACGCTTATATATCCGCTTTAACGACTTAAATATTTTTTTATATGTTAAAGTATTAAACTTTTTCCGATTAAGGTAACGCGTATTTCGGATAATTAGCTTTTTTAAATTTCCGTAATTTACCGGCCGGTTATCGATCGTACTTATAATGTAAGTTAGTCGTTTTATATTAAAAATAACTTTTTATATTTTATAATCGTTTTAAATAATATTATTTCGGTACGGCATATACGGGAAGCTTACGTTTATAACTCGTAAGGTATTTTCGTTCTTTACCGTTATATTAGGTTAAATAGCTTAATAAAAACTTAAAGTTACTTTTATTCCTTTCGTTAACGTATTAATCGTAGCAGTTATTAAAGCAGATGCCGGTGGCGATAATAGTTTAAGGGACGGAAATAGTTTAAATATAGCGGTTATATAAAAGTAATTAATTTTATACGAATAAGTTTATTTTTTTTTATTCCGTACGTGTAGTATTTGTACTGTTTTAACCCTATTTTCTTTTATTTAACCGGTAACTGACTTATTCCGTTTAAGTTTTGGTTTTTTTTAATATATATATATAAGTAGTTTTAGGCTTAATTAAGTAACTTTACTTATCGCAATAAATTTTGTAACTCGTTTTTTAAGTTTTTGATATTATTTAAAAAAGTGGCATTTTCGTTAAATTATACGTTTCGAATAGTAATAACTTTATTAATTAGCAGGTTTTAAATTTCGTAAATGTTCGTAAATTAGTAACCGATAAGGAAACTAATCTATACTTTAAGATTTAACTTTTAAAATCTTTATTTTTTCTTAATAAAAGTAATTGTTATAACGTAAGTTATATAACCGTATATTCGTAAATAAATTTATTAAAGTTTTCGATTAAGTATTACAATACCGTTTTTATACGTTAAATAAGTATAATAAATTTTATATAAACTTTGTTAAAAAAGTGCATATTTAAAAATACGGTTATATAGGTATATTACTGTTTTAAAAATATATATAAATAAAAACGAAACTAACTTAGTGTTATTTCGTATCGTAGTTATTTCTTCCTTAATTATACCCTTTAAAGGTTTTATACCTCCCTTCTAAGCCTAGGTATACGGTGTTAAAGGTTTAAATTTAATATTAAAAAAAGGTAATTAGAGTATATCTCGAAATTAGTAATTTTTTAAGATTTTATTATTATATTTAATTACTTATAAAAAACTTTGTTCTAGTTTTTTAGAACTTTTAAGAAATATTAGCACGTATTAATTAATATATTTTGCTTTCCGTTTTTAAGATATATATTTTAAATAAAGCTTAAGTATCTATCGATAGCGAATATAACGTATTTATATTTTTTAAGGTTTTCTTCGAAATCTGTGAAATCGATAACGATTTTTTGTCCTAATCGAGAAGCTTTTTTTTTCGGCTTACGACGTATATATTTTTTGGCCTTCGCCTTATTATATGCCTGGTATTCGATTGTTATAAAACCTCTTAAGCGGATTTCTTTCGTATAAGAATATAACTGAACGATTATTTCGGGCTTTAAATAATTTAATCTCAGGTGTTATATAATATCGTTACCGGTTCGTAATAGTTTCGCTATTTATAAATTAACGTTTCGTTTATAAATTAAAAAAGCTGTATAAATAACCATTACGGTAATATTTTCGATAATAAATTTATTAAATTTATTTATTAACGTAATAACTATTTAATTATATTTATTTTAAATAAAGTTATTAATTTTTCGGTTATTTTACTAGGACCTTGTCTTTCGGAGCTGTCGAAGAAATACCAAATTATATGTAAAATCTCCGTAATAGATTACGTTATATAAATATAACGGTTTTAAAGTTTTAAAGCTTTAAAGTAATATATTTATTTTCCCATATTTTCTAATCGGGATAGAACTGTTCCTTGCGTATATTCCGTTACCTTAAATCGTTATTCTATATTTCAGAAATTTACTGATAAAATTAAAAATATATAACGTCCTACACGATTAAGCTGGACATACGATTAAACTGGACACTTTTTCAGTTATTCCAACTTCCCATCTTTAATCGTATATTTCTCAACAATAATATTATAAAACGCCTTATAAAAAAAACAAGGATAAACTTAACCATTTAAGTTAAAAAACGAAACCCGAAACTTAATTATAAAAAACTTGGTTCTATTTATAACGTCCCCTATTTTACCTTATAAACGCAATATAACGGTAAACACACCCGAACCGATATTATTCCTTTTAAATAGAAATTAACGCCAACCGAAAAGATATTAATTATTAACCAAATCCTTAACCTAAATATACAAATATTTCCTATCCAGTTTTAATACGTTAAAAATATAACGAATTTATTATTAACCTAATACGTTATAAAACGCGTTAAAGTTAACTAGGCGTTATATTTTATTAAACTGCAAAAAAAACTTAAAACGCGTTTATTTCGAAAAATTAATTATTAAAAAGTATTATACAAAAATCTAAAAATATTTCGCAAATAATTTAAATTTATTTAAGTTATTATCGCAAAATACGGTATTACAAAAAGAAATTTTTATAATTTCGATAAAACTAAATTTTTAGTAAAACTTTTATAATAAAAAATATAATAATTACTAATGCCGAAAAACATAAAAAATCTAAATAAACTTAATAAGGAAATCGGAAATAATTTATAATAATATAAATTATTAACTTTTAAAATTAGGCCTTACCTTTATTTATTATCCTTATCGGAAAAAACTATTTTTTTCGTTAATTTGCCGATAGCCTACTTTTATTTAACTGAAAAGTTATTATAAATAATAACGGCTAAAGAATAAAGAAATTAGGTTTAAAATAAATCTAACACTTTAATTATTATATTTAAATATATACGAAAAAATCGAAACGTTTTTTTATCTTTAACGGTTACAAAAACTATTATTTGATAAATTTCGAAAAATATTATACTAATTATAACATTATTACATTTTACATATTAATTAATTTGTCTTATTTATTCTAACTTTTTAACGTATCCTATTTCTTCCCATTAAAACGCGTTTATTGGTTATATATCGAAAATCTTATATAACGTTACGTTACCTATATTATTAAAAAAGATTTCATCGCCAGTTTCCAAAACGTATTTAAAGTTGCCATAATAACTAATAATATTAAATCCGGATTTGCCGTAATTAATCTTATTCCATTCGATTTTAATTACGTTTTTTCCGAATTAAAAATTCCAGTTATATTTATACCAACCGTTTCTTTAATTACCTTTACTAACTCCGTTATTTCCTTACTTACGAAAACTCTTAAAAATATTACCGAAACGATTTAATAAAAACGTTATTTGCAAAAATAAATTAAAAATTACTAAAGTAACTCGCCGATAAAAATAATTAAATGGGTTAATCTCTTAACAAAAAATAATTTAATATTATTATACGAAAACGCTTTTTTCGGGAAAAATACGGCTTATTACGTAAAACGAATTATATCCTTAATAAATACCGGAACATTAAAAATAAACGTTTTTAAAAAAAAAAGATATTTACTAAAAAAAAAAAGTACAAGTTTTTATAATTACAAAATAAAATAATAATAAATAATTACAACTAGCAGTAACCGAAGATAATCGTCGTAAAACGGTTGTAACAAAAAAACGGAAATATAGCGTTTATGTCAAACTCGGATATAATACGCATATTTATAATAAAACAGTAAATACGTTTAACGAAGAAAAATCCGATTAATTTAAATAGATTTAATATATTATAGTTAATTAATTAGATTTAGTTATCGTAAAATGCTAAAAAGTGTCCAGCTTAATCGTATGTCTAGCTTAATCGTATAAAACGTTATCGTAAATTTTAAATCTAAAATAAACGAGTTTTTTAAAAGGTAAAGTAAAACGTTTATTATAATATTTTAATCAGTAATTAAAAAGTATATAAAGATTTGTTTTACTTTTTTTAAAAGTTAATCGGTTTTCTAAATAATTATTTTTTTTATGTTTTTTAACAAACGATTTATTTTTTCCTTTAAAAACTAATTAGAGTTATTTCGTTAATAAACTAGTTTTAATATTTTGTTATTAAATTAAAAATTAACTAGGGCCTTAATAAGGAATATATAATAACATTGAAGTAACGTATAATAAGGGCTTAAATAAACTTTAAAACGTATACTTTAAATATTTAACTTTTTTCGTTTTCGTTTATTAATATTCCCGTCCGAATATAAACCTTTACGATTATCTTATTTCGATTTACGTCCTGGAATTTTGCCTATAATTAAAAGTTAGTATTTTTAATGTTTTCCTAATTATTTTTATTTTTATTAAAAAGGTTTATAAAAGCTTTTTAAAATGTCGAAAACGCTACCTTAATATTTCGTAATATAAACGGTAACTGAGTTATAGTTTAATAGTCGAAAAAGTTAACCGCTATTTCCTAATAACTGATCGTATCGTTTTCGATTCCAGGTTTCCTTATTTTTTAGAAAATTATCGTCCATATCCCGACAATAAAAGCTAATATTATATATAAGTCGTTAACTTATACGATCGGTATTTTCGTTTCTGAGATACTATATCGCTATCCTTAAGCTATAACCTTTTACTACTTTACAATTTATTCGTTTAGTTTTTCGTTAACCTTGAGGCTTACTTTAATTTTTTACGGTATTTTCGTTATATATTAATTAAAAACCTGCTATCGTATATTTTGCCGGATTTAACTAAGCTAGTATATTATTTCCGTATATTTTTTCCTGGGAGAAAATTTATTTTTTTAATCGCTAAGAATATTAATTCCAGGATTTATTTCGTAAAATCGTTAATTTTTTTATAAAATTTTTCGTATTTCCGATTTTCGTAAATATACGTTACAAAGTCTTAAATATTGATTTATTTACTTTCGGTAATTATTTTAAAGGTATTTATAGGGTGATTAATATAATCGATTTTTTCGGTAATTTTTTCGGAAAATATAAATGTAATTAAAAAACCGCTTAAAGTATTATTTCGTATTATATAACGGATTCGTTTTTTTTAAATATAAGGTTATATCGGGTTTTATAGGTTCGATAGGTTATAAAATAACTTGATTAGGATCGATATAACGTTAAATACTAAACGCGTACGTTTTAAATTAGAATTCTCTTTTAAAACGATATTAATTTTTAGGTCTTTTATAGATAGTAAAGGACGTTAACGATACCGTTATTATTATAATTAATGAAATATACGAATTATTATTATTGTATCGGTAGATGTGGTGATTTATTATTAAAGCGTTAAAAGGATTAAAAGGGCTTTGATTTGTGGCCTTAGGATTGTAAGGATAAAAGAGCTGAAGGTTATATTTAGCTGTTCTCCCCCTTAGTTGGAAATGAGGAACTTAGGATAGAATTACAGCTTGAAGAATGTAACATAATTTGCTTATATGGTAATATTTTCTGGTTCCGTTTTTTGGTAATATTGATATTTTGATCTAGTTTGTATTATATTTGAGGTACCGTTCCGTTTCGGTATAGAAGGTTAGAACGGTAGGTTCGGCGTAAAGACGTTTTAAAGTAAGGAAACTATAAAGGTTCGACTTTGGAAAAGGTTTTGAAGTTCTTTTAATCGTTGGAGAAGCGTTTGCGTACGTAGTAGCCATTGTCGATTAGAAGTAAGAGGGTTCGTTGACGCGGTGATATTTGAGAGGATTCGAGAAAAAAAATTCGAAAAAGGATTAAAGAGAGTTAAGATGGTAACTGAAAAAGGAATAGCGTTTAGAAAAGACGTAGGAGGTTAGCTGGAGGGTTTCGATATAGAATAATTAATAAAAGCGTTTGTTACGTTGTTAAACGAGAGATAGAAAAAGGATACGTACCTGGATTGAAAAAATTTTAAGTTTAAGTTTAACGAGGAAAATCGGCTGCGAAATAGTGATAATTAGGAGATATGGAAAACGGTTGTTTAGGTAGCTTTAATAGCGATTAGGTACCGTAACGGTAATTCGGTAAAGTTTACCTATATTAATAAAGTTAAATTAGCCGTTACGGTTGTTATTAATATTAAGGAAGTTCTTATAGTAATTGTTACTAGATTTATAATAGGAACGGAGATAATTAAGGTGTTAAAACGTTTATATAAAGTAAAAGAAATCGATTAGAAAATGGATTTTTGGATTTAGTTTTAATTTGCTAAATAGGACCTTAAGAAGTAGTTGGCGTTAGATTATATAATCAATTTTAAAAACCTGGTACGGCGGTATAACGAAATCGATATGCCTGTTAATACTGGATAATAGGTTATTATATTTATTGGTTTAATTCGAGACCAGGATGATGCCGGTTAAAAAGGTCGAATAAAAGGAATATTTCGTTAGTATTTAATTATGATAGTAAATTAGGTATATAACGATTTTGTTGTTAAATTTCGAGGGAAGGATTCGAAGAAAGGAAGTGGTAATAGTTATAATGCAAACTGATAGAATAAGCCCCTATGGAATAAGAATGGCCAGTTATTTTGTTATAAGTATAGTAAATACGGATATATAGCGAAGGATTGCCCGAAGAAATAGAAGCGTAATGTAGAATGTAAGGTTAGCTTTATTTTGAAAAGGTTGCAAGATTTGTATAGGACGGATAGAAAGATTTTTTGATAACTTTTAGGGCGACGGTAAGGTTTAAATAGCTTATGGCAACCTTAGGGCCAAGAGGGTATATCGGCAGATATGGTGATTTATTGTTAGAGCGTTAAAAGGATTAAAAGGGCTTTGATTTGTGGCTTTAGGATTGCAAGGATAAAAGAGCTGAAGGTTATATTTAGTTGCTTTTCCTCCTAGTTAGAAATAAGGAACCTAGGACAGAATTACAGCCTGAAGAATAAATACAATTTGCTTACATATTGATATATAATTTATATCGTTTTAGTAATAGTTAATTAATTAATAATAACGCGAATTAAGCGAATAAAACTTTTAATTGTTAGATATAGGGGATATTAGTTATGTTGTTATATTGGGTTAATCCGCGTATGCTTTTCGTACGCGTACAGCTTTTATATAGCTTAGTAACGGAACATATATCTTCCGATTAAAAGGAGCCTTTCCGTATATAAGGTACGTTAGTACCCCCTGCTAGCTGATAATAATATATCGTATAGCGTCGAACTAGGGCTAATAAAAATCTAAACCGTTAAATAACGGAAATAAATTTTATTTAAATATTTTAATTATAAAAAACCTAAAGAATTCGGATAAGAAATATTAAAGCTGGTTTAAAAAAGTAATACGAAAATACTAAAAATGATAAAAATAATAATAAATATAATTTAAATATAAAGTAGTTAAAACTTAAAAATTAAAATAATATCGGTATAAAATTGATAAAAGATTATTACTATTATAATCTTTTTAATCTTATTTAAAAAGACGTAACTGTATAACTTAATTAAATAAATTAATAGATTATATATACTTTAATTACTAGACTTTATTAAAACTTAACCTTTTCGTAAATTGTTTAATTTTGGAAGCTTTTATTAACTACGATTTTTAACGGAATGTTATATATTTTTTATAATCCGGAATAACAGGATAAATTAATATTTATAATTTTCTTAGTGTTGATATAAAAATTAAATTTCAATATTTTTAACTTTATTATCCTTGTTTTTAATTTTGCGAATAATTCTTTTATAAACAGGATATTTTTTAATATAAATTTACCTAAAAATCGATTATTTCTATTATTTTAAATTAAATTATATTTAAAATTTAAATATTAAATTTAATTTCTTTAGGGAAAATTATTAATATTAATAATAATATTAATGAACTTTATTCGGCCGATTATTTTATTTAAATCGAGTAATATAATCGAAATCAGTTCTGTCGAGATTTTGAAAGTACGAAATATTAAGATTTTATATTTAAATTTAACCGATATATTTTAATTATTTTAATTAAGAGAAATTTAACAAATTGTAAAATTAATTAAAGTTAAAAAAATAATTATTATTTACTTTGTAAACGATTTTCCTTATTAAATCGTAAAGCTAGAAAATATAAGGTTTATTAAAGCTAAAGCTTATTCGTATTACGTAATAATCGGCTTCGGAATAAGGCTGTTTAAAATCAAGGTATATAATTTATCGTAACTGTAAAAACTTATAATAATAACCCTATTTGAAAATATTAAGTAAAATATTTATCGTATTAATTATTAATATAATTATTTCGTATTTTTAACGTAATTTAAATAATATAGATTAAACTTAAGAACTTTATATAATATTTTTAATTCGTTTTTTAAAATAATATCGTTATTAACGGTTTTAAAATATAGTATATAATATAAAATATTAAATTTAATATTATTAGAAAAAGAAGTAGAGTTTATATCTAAAAAAAGTTAACCGATAAAAAAAGATTTATGCTGTTAATTACCGACATTATTAGTATGATATTAAAAAGAAAATAGAAAAAATTTATTATTTAAAAATTATAACGATGTAAAATAAAATGGATAAATACGTAATAATTTTAAAACGGTATTTATTTATAAAAAAGATTTTAATATTATTAAAATTAATATAATTATTGAATAAAATATTACTTTATACTACTATTATTAAATCTTATTAATAAATTATTAATAAATTAATATTTAAAAATTGTTTATTAAAAAAAATTAAACCCGGATTAAAAATTTAAAAACTATAAAAAAATATAAATAAAAAGAGAGTAATAATTTATAAATAATATTATTGAATAAATCATTATTTAAACATTTATAAATTAAATAAAAAAATTATATAAGGTATCGGTAAATATGTTACATTCTTAAGACTGGGGTTCTATGTTCTACTAATTCTAGGTTACTCATTTCTAACTAGAGTAAAAGCAGATAGATATAGCCTTTAGCTTTTTTATCCTTATAATTATAGGGCTATAAAACAAAGCTTTTTTAATCCTTTTAACGTTTTAATAATAAATCGCCATATCTGCCGATACGCCCTTATAACTTTAAGGTTACTATAAAGTTATTAAATCTTACCGTCGCCTTAAAAGTTATTAAATGATTTTTCTATCCGTTTTATATAAATCTTATAGCCTTTTCGAAATAAAGCTAACCTTGTATTTTGCATTACGCTTTAAACTATTATTTTTCCGTTTCGGGTAATTTTTCGTTATATAGCCGTATTTATAATAAATAAAATAAAGTAGCTGATTTCCTCATTTTATAAGTGCTTATTTAATCGGTTTTGCTTCGTATTATAACTGTTATTACTTCTTTTTTTGAATCTTTCCTTCAAAATTCGGCGAAAAAGTCGTTATATATTTAATTTACCCATATAATTCCGGTTTTAAATCGAGTTAATAATTATAGTAATTTATTATTCATTATTAATAAATATACTAACTTTAATATATTACTGTATTGGGTTTTTAAAGTTAACTGTATGGTTTAACGTTAATAATTTTATTTTTAATAAATTTAAACTAGGTTTAAATGGTGATTTTTTAATTAATTTTTTACTTGATATAAGCGATTTAATATTTTAATTATTTCCGTTTTTTTACAAGTTTAATAACGATTATTATAGGGGTTTCTTTAACGTTAGTAATAATAGTAAAGGTTAATTTAATTTAATTAATATAGTTAAATTTTACCGAATTACCGTTACGGTATTTAATTGCTATTAAGGTTATTTAAATAACCGGTTTTTATGTTTCCCAGGTGTTAATATTTCGCAGCCGATTTTTTTTTTCTGAGCTTAAACTTAAAGTTTCTTTAATCCAAGTACGTATCTTTTTCTTTTTTTTTTCGTAGCGCTTTCGTTCGATAACTTAGCGAACGCCTTTATCAGTTAATCCATGTTGAAGCCTTCCGGCTGACCTCCGTTTTTTCCAGTTATTATCTTGGCTTTTTTTTTAAAATCTTTTCTGGTCCTTTTTAATTCTCTCTAGTTCTTTCGGACGTTACCGTATCGACGAGCCTCTGCTTTTAATTAATAACGGCCTTACGTATGCAGACGCTTTTTTTTTAAACCGAAACGATTAGGGGAGTTTTAAAGCTTTCTTTAAAACCGAGCCGATTCGTTCCGACAGATCTACTTTTAAGCGCCCTTACGCCGAGCCTGTCGTTTTAAGCTTTTCGTACCGGAATAAGTGGTATTTCGAATATAATATAAAATAAGTGGATTAGGATATTAATTTTACTAAAAGACAGAACTAAAAGATGTTACTATATCGGTAATCATATTATATTTTTAAAACTGGGGTTCGGTATTTTATTAATTTAATTTATTTATGTTTAACTAGAGTAAAAACAGTTAAATATTACTTTAAACCTTTTTATTCTTATAATTTTAAATGTTTAAATTAAAGCTCTTTTAATCCTTTTAATACTTTTATAATAAATTACTATATTTATCGATATAAGAGTATATAAGGTTATTAGGTTTAAGCCGTATTATTTAAGCTAAGTTAAAAATACGAAATAATTATATTAATAATTAATACGATAAATACTTTATTTAATATTTTCGAATACGGTAATTATTAATAGTTTTTACGGTAATAATAAATTATACGTTTCGGTTACGAAAAGCCTTATTCCGAAACCGATTACGTAATATTAATAAGTTTCGACCTTAATAAACCTTATATATTTTAGCTGGTTCGGTAGGGGGAATCTCTTAAAAGACAGATAATAACTTAAAAGATGTTAAGCTCTTTACGATAAACTTTAAGTCCGTATAAGATGGTTATTTTGCGACTTTTTACTAGTTTTACGATAGCTATCTTTAACTTTAATCGATTTTACGATTTTTCGAATCTTTATTAATTAAAATAGTTAAGATATACCGGGCAATTCCTATTATAAGATACCGGTATTTCGTAATTTATAAATTTTTACGGAAAACGTTTTGTTAAAATTCTTAAACGTTATAAAATTTCGGTATTTCCGTCGATTTAACCGATTTTTTTTTTAAAAAAAATTACTTTTAATTTTCGGATATAATTTGACTTATAAAAATAAAAATAATTAAAATTTGGACGACTTTTTAGTAAAAAATATCGATTATATAAAAAGATAATTAGGAAAATTAAATATATACGGTAAAAAGGTTTAAAATTTTCGAAATGTAACTTTTAGTTCGATATAAGGAAAATTACGAACAATAATTTATCCGGCTGTTCCGGATTGCGAAAACCGTCTAAAATTCGATTAAAAATAGTTGTTAATAAGGGCTTGCGTAATTAAGTAGATTGCGAGAAAATTAAAGTTTAGCGAAACCTAGTAACCGATAGCATAATCTATTAATTTATTTAATTTTATTTTACGATTACGTCTCCTATAAGAAGAAATCGATATAAGGTTATTAAATTTATATTATATTATTTAAATTAAATTAAAACTACCAGAGAAATATATTAATACTTAATACTATAATTATTTTATTAAATAAGTTTTATAATTAAGATAGATTATATATTTTAATTCCGAAAAGTTTTATTTCGAAACTAATTATTAAGCTCTTATAAATACCGAATTTCTCGATTAATATAGACTTAAAACGCTTATTTACGCAATGCCGATAAACTTTAACCTTAATAAACCTTATATCTTTTAACTATACAAGTTAATAAAGGAAAATAATATATAAATTAATAACTTAAAAAATATCAAGGTTTTTATAATAAATTTCAAGTTCGTAAAATTTAACTATTTTATAAGCTTTTTAATCTTTATTAGTTTTACGGTACTTTTTCTAACTATTATTAACTAAAATAATTAACATCTACTAGTTAAATACGAATATAAAATTTTAATATTCCGTATTTCCAGAATTTTAATAAAAAGGATTTTAATTATATTACTCGATTTAAAATGAAATAATTGACCGAATAAAGGTTATCGGTATTTTTATTAATATTAATAATTCTTTTAAAATAAATTAAGTTTTATTTTTGATCTTTAAATATAATTTATTTTAAAATAACTAAAATAATTAATTTATATATAAGTTTATACTAAAAAAATATCTAGTTTATAGAAAAAGTACTCGTAAAATTTAAAAGTAATAATAACGGATGTAAAAAATTTAAAATTTCATTCTTAAATCGATATAAAAATATTATAAATAATAATTTATCCGGTTATTCCGAATTATGAAAAAAGGTTTAAAATTCCATTAAACATAATCGTTTATAAAAGCTGCGAAAAAGTTAGGATTTAGTAAAACTTAGTAATTATAATAAATATAATTTATTCATTTATTTATTCAAGTTATACCTTTAGATCTTTTATAAGAAAAATTATAAAAATTATAAATACATTTTTTATTTATTATAAAATAAAATAATAATTTAAATAATGTTTAAAAAAATAAAACAAATAAAGAAATAGTTAAAAAACAATAAATTTAAATCGAATAAAATATAACGGATTTACTAAAGATTTTATAAATTTTAAAGAAATTAATATTATTTATAAAAAGGCCGTAAATATGTAAAAAAAAAAAATTAAAAAAATAGAAAAATAGAAGAAATAAAAAGAAAGAAATTAAATGATAATGTTTTAAACAGTTTTAAATATCGTAATAAGGGTTATAAGCAATAACGTTATTATACTATAAATATAAATTAAAGAAATTAATATAACGTATTACATTACCTTGCGAACTAAATTACTTTATAAGCCGCTTTTATTAATATATTTATTATCTAACTTTTATTAGTAATTATTTAATACTAATAATATGGAACGTTTTATAAAAGAATTTAAAATAAACCTAGTTATTTAGGTTAAAAAACGAAACCCGAAACTTAATTTTAAAAAGTTATATTTTTTTTATAAAGTGCCCGAATTTATTTTAAAAGCCCGATATTACAGTTAACGCGCCCGAGCCGATATTTTATTTAATTTGCGAAAATTAATGCCGACTAAAAAGAAACTTATTACCGAATAAATTTTTAATTTAAATACGTAAACGTTTTTTGTCCGGTTTTAATATATTAAAAATATAGCGAATTTACTGTTAACCCAGTACGTTATATTATATATCGGAATTAACTGGGCGTCGAAATTTGTTAAACGGTAAAAAAAATTCCAAACGCGTTTAAATGGGAATATTGATTATTAACAGGTATTATATAAAAATTTAAAAATATTTTGCAAATAATTCGAGCTTATTCGGATTATTATTGCAAAATATAGTATTATAAAAAAAAATATTTACAACTTCGACGAGACTGGATTTTTAATAAGGTTTTTTATAGTAATAAGTATAGTAATTATTAATACCGAAAAACGTAAAAAATTTAAATAAATTTAATAAAAAAATAAAGAATAAATTATAATTATTTAAATTATTAATTTTTGAAGTTAAATTATACCGTTATTTATTATTATAACAGGAAAAAATTATTTAAAATTTTAATTCCGTAATAACTTATTATTAATAACCGATTAAAAAATCGTATTAAATAATAATGGTTAAATAACGAACGAATTAAATTTAAAATAGGTTTAATATTTTAATTAATATACATAAATACGTACGAAAAAATTAAACCGTTTTTTTATTCTTAACGGCCATAAAAGTTATTATTCGATAAAATTCGAAAAATATTACGTTAATTACAATATTATTACATTTTGTATATTTACATATTTTTCGTATAAACTTTAACCTTTTAACGTATTTTATTTTATTATTTTAAAACGCGCTTATTTGTTATATATTAAAAGCTTAATACAACGTTATTATATTTATATCGCCAAAAAAAATTTCCTTACCGGCTTTTATAACGTATTTAAAATTATTATAATATCCGATAATATTAAATCCGGATTTACGAAAATTAGTTTTATTTTATTCGATTTTAATTACGTTTTTTTTTAAATTCGAAATTTTTCTAATTATATTTACGCCGCTATTTTTCCGTTAACCTTTGCCAGTTTTATTCGTTCCCTGCCTGCAAAAACTTTTAAAAATATTAAAAAAATAATAAAATAAAGATATTACTTATAAAGAAAAATTAGAAATTACTAGGGTAACTCGCTAACAGAAATCGTTAAATCGGCGAATCTTTTAATAAAAAATAACTTATTACTTTTGTACGAAATTACTTTTTTTCGAAAAAGAATTACCTAATTACGTAAAACGAATTATATCTTAAACAAACGTCGAAGGACTACAAATAAACGTTTTTAAAAAAAAGGGATACTTATTATATAAAAGGGATAAACTTTTCTGGTCGAAAAGGAAAAAAATAATAGAAAAGTACAGCTTATAACAGCTAAAAATAATTATCGTAAAAAGGTTGTAACGAAAAAACGGAAATATAACATTTGCGGCAAGCCCGGATATAATGTACGTATTTGTAATAAAGCTGTAAAAACGTTTAGCGAAAAAAAATCCGATTAATTTATATTATTTTAATATATTATAGTTAATTAATTTGAATTTTTTATCGCAAGGTGCCGAAAAGCGGCTTATAAGGTGGTTTAGCTCGTAAGGTAGTATAGTACGTTACCGAAATAATAAATTATAAATTAATAACTGTAAATTATTTTAACTTAAAAATACTAAATTGATTAAAGTTATTATAGGAAAAGAAGATTTTATAAAATCGAATATAGTAAAGAATAAAGGTTTATTTATAATAAATAAATTAAATATAAAACTAATTCCTTTAAAACGTTTATTAAAAAACAAAGTATTAATTTCGATTTAACTTTATTAATTATATATAACATAATTTTTAAAATTTTAAAATTATAATAATAGACCTTTTTAATTAATTAGAAAATAATAAATATAAATATAAAACTACTATATAAACTCTATTATTTAAAATAAGAAAATATAATACGTTATTATAAACCGTAAAATACGATTTTAATAAATAAAGAATATCTTATAAATATAACATAAGAATTTATTAAAATATTATACAAGATCAAGTGCTATTCGGGGTATCTAGCTATATATATACAGACAGCATACAGCGGATCTATTTACTAAATACATACATAACTGGTTTTATATAAACGCAACCGGGAAATACCCCTTAAAAACCGTCCCTTTTTAGTAAAGGCCGGAAAAACGTAATACGGGTTATAGGTACACGGTAACAAATAAATGGTTACGTATACGATTAATTTAATTAGTTCCTAAAGCCCTTAACCATTCCAATTGATCGCCGACACGGTGGCGGAACCGAAGCCCCAAATTGGTTTAGCTCCTTTAGGCTGGCGCTACCTAGAGAAACGGTGGCCCAAGCTGGATTTAAACCAGTTGTTTTTTAAAATTAACCGAAACAGGGTGCCCAACCCTGTCGCAATTAAAAAAGACACCCAGGCTCGCGACTACTAAGCTATTAGGCCATTAAAATATTATAAATATAGAAAACTTTTTCGAAAAATATTTAAAATAAAATTACCGTTATATAATATATATATTAATAAAATAATTTTTAATATAATAAATTTACTGCTTATTACCTTATTTCAATCTTAAATAAAATAAAATTATATATATTCCGCAATTACTTTATAGGTAATTTTTTAATATATATGTATATATATAAATAACGCTTTTAATCGTTAACTGGTTATTTAATATTTTTCGTTTTACGGAAAAATAGAAAACTATAATATATTATCAATTATAAATAACTTAACGATATTATTATTAAAAATAAAAGGTTTTTTTAATTACTAAAATAACAAATTACTTATATAAAGTCGTTAAATTTAAGCCGTATTATCTAGGCTAAGTTAAAGATACGAAATAATTATACTAATAATTAACACGATAAATACTTTACTTAAAATATTTAAATACGGTAATTATTAATAGTTTTTACTATAATAATAAATTATATTTCGATCGCGAAAAGCCTTATTCCGAAACCGATGATTACATAATATCGATGAATTTTAACTTTAATAAACCTTAAACCTTTTAGCCGGTTTAATAAAATAAATATTAAATAATAACTTAGGAAATGTTAAATTTTTCGTAATAAACCTTAAGTCCGTATAAAATAATTACTTTATAACCTTTCGCTAGTTTTATAACTTTTTTAATTTTAATTAATTTTAAGGCTTTTTAAATTTTTATTAATTAAGGTAATTAAAATATGCCGGCTAAATCCGAATATAAAATCCCAGTATTCCGTATTTCCGGAATCTTAACGGAGATGCTTTCGATTAAATTACCCGATTTAAATAAAATAATGGGCCGAATAAAATATATTAATATTTTTATCGATATTATTAATTTTTGAAAAAAAATCAGGTTTTATTGTTAACTTTTAAATGCGATTTAATTTAAAACGACGGAAATAATCGATTTTTACGTAAACTTATATTAAAAATTATCCGGCTTATAAGAAAATTATTAATAAAATTAAAAAATAACAATAACGGGTTTAAAAATGTCGAAATTTAACTTTTAAATCGATATAAAAAATATTACGAACGATAATTTATCCGGCTGCTCCGGATTACGAAAACCGTCCAGAATTCCGTTAAGAATGGTCGTCGATAAGGGCTTGCATAACTGGGCAATCTGTAAAAAAGTTAAGGTTTAGTAAAGCTTAGCAACTAATAGCATAATCTATTTATTTGTTTAATTTAGTTCTACGGTTACGTCTCCTCTAAGAAGATAATAAATTACTTATAAAACATTAAATTATTTACGACGTTAAATTATTAAAAAGTTATAATTAAATTTAAATTAAATCGGAAAACGAATAAAGTATAGTTTTTAAAGTAAAATATAAATTATTTAAATATCTAATTATATTTTTTAACTATATAAACGTATTAATAATTTTTAACGAGTAACTAATTATATATTTAAACGAGTATTTTAACGTATTCGCTATATATTACGGTAATACTATTTTTTTTTATTTTAAATTAAAAAAATATATTAAATACGTTTATAAAATTTGATAAACTTTAAAAAATATTACCCTTTTAATTAATGTAAAAAAAATATGTTTTATATTTAAATATGGAAATATTTAAAATATATTAAAATAAATTTTAAAAAAGATATTACAATATAAAATTAATAAACTTTTATTATCGTAATCGAAATATAAACGTTTTTTAAATTTTCTAATTATTACTAATGATTTTTACGATATTATTAATAGAATTTATAAAGAAAATTAACGGTTTAATATATTTAAATATAATACAGATTTTTTATAATTTAAAAGTATTTTTATTACTTAATCCGTTTTAATAATATATAATATAGAAGATTTAAAAAAATTAATACTAGTTTAACGAAATAATTAAGAAAAATGATATTATATATTTTTTATCTTTTTAAATTATATAATGGAAATTTTAATTATGGTTAAAGATTTTAAAATATTTAAGTATTATTTTAGAAATTACTATTAAATATAAATATATATAAATTAGAAAAATATTTTTTATTTTATTATTATTTAAACGCTAATTAAACAATAATTACGTGATATAAAATATTATATAAAATTCGATTATATTATTACTTATTATAAAAGGTTAAAAAACTACAAGATAAATATATATACCAGGTTGTTAGGTTTAAGCCGTATTATTTAAGCTAAGCTAAAGATATAAAGTAATTATACCAATAATTAATACGATAAATATTTTACCCAGTATTTTCGAATACGGCAATTATTAATGGTTTTTACAGTGACGATAAATTATACCTCGGTTACGAAAAGCCTTATTCCGAAGCCGATTATTACGTAATGCCGATAAATTTCGACCCTAATAAACCTTATGCCCTTTACGGTTTAGCAAGGGGAATTTTAATAACTTAAGAGATGTTAAGCTTTTCGCGGTAAACTTTAAGTCCGTATAAAATGGCTGCTTTATAACCTTTCGCTAGTCTTACGATTTCTTTAATTTCGATCAATTTTAAAACACCTTTTTAAACTTTTATTAATTAAGATAACTAGAATATACCGGCCAAATCCGAATATAAAGTCCTAGTATTCCGTACTTCCAGAATCTCAACGGAAACGGTCTTAATTAAGTTACCTAATTTAAATAAAATAATCGGCCGAGTAAAATATATCGATATTTCCGTTAATATTAATAATTTATTCAAAAAAAAATCGGGTTTTACTTTTAATTTTCGGATACAATTTATTTTAAAACGGCGGAAATAATCGGTTTCTGTATAAATTTATGCCAAAAAATATCCGGCTTATAAAAGAATTACTGGTAAAATTGGAAAATGGCAATAACGGGTTTAAAAACGTCAAAGTTTAACTTTTAGATCGATATAAAAAGGATTACGAACGATAGTTTGTCCGGTTACTCCGGATTGCGAAAACCGTCCAGAATTCCGTTAAAAA
Source organism: Monosporascus sp. CRB-8-3 (assembly GCA_004155055.1). NCBI lineage: Eukaryota > Fungi > Ascomycota > Sordariomycetes > Xylariales > Monosporascus > Monosporascus sp. CRB-8-3. The sequence continues at coordinate 49,671 of QJNZ01000085.1, forward strand.
TAATTGTCGATAAGGGCTATAAGGTTAGGGTTTAGTAAAACTTAACAACCGATAACATAATTTATTTATTTGTTCAATTTAGTTTTACGGTTACGTTTCCTTTAGGGAGAAAGATAAATATATATAATAATTAATTAAATTTAAAAATATAAAACTAAAATATAATAACTAATATTTAATTAAATACTAAAGAAACATTAATATAAATAACGAATTAATAGGATTAAAGTATTTATATTTAATATATATTAAAAGAATATTAAGGAAACTTAATAAAAAATGTAAATATTAATTATATAAAGATTTATAATTTATAAAACTTTATAACGATTATAACGAATATATTATTATTATTATAAATATAATAATAAAACGTTTATATTAAAATAAAAGTTAAATTATATATATTATTTTTACCTTAACTTAAATAATAACACTTAAACTTAATCAGCTTATATATAAGTTATATAAAAATTTATAATTAATGTTAATTATTAAATAATTATAAGATTTTATTACGATAACTATTATTATAAACATATTCGTTATTAAAAACTTAATTATAAGTATATATTACGATAATATTTTCGTAATTATTAATCGAGTTATTAAAAAGGTTTTTAATTTTATAACAAAATTATAAATATTTATTAAACAATGTAGATTTTCTTTCGGTATAGTTATAATATATAAGAATTATTAGTAAAAATCGTTACGGAAAAAAATATGATTTTAATATTAAAACTTTACTAAAATTTAATAATTTAAATTAATTTAAATTATAAATATCCGAAAAAAATAATTAAATATTAAAAAAATTTACGATATTTTATTAATTACTATTAAATTAATTAAATTAAAAATTTATTTATTATTTAATTAACTTCTTATATTAATTACTAAAAAAATGTATAAATTATATTAATAATTATTAATTTTAATTTTAATTCGAAAATTCTATAAAAAAAACTAAAGCATTAATTTAATATTACAGTTATTTTTATATTAAAATTTAAGTTTAAATTTCATATCATAATGAAAAAAAATGGAAAATCCTTTTCGGAAAAAAAAGTTTATTTAATTATTAAGTATATTAAAATAGAATAATTAAATTATGAACGTAATTTTAAATATACTATATTATATTATATTATATTATTGAAAAAAAATAAATTATAATGATTAATTAAAGTTATTATTTAAAATTAAACCTTATTTAACATTTTATTTTTTTATTCGAATTAATAATTAATATTCTTAAGGTATATATAATATAAAATAATATAAAATTTGGAAAAAGTACAAAGTTAAAGAAAGTTTTAATATATATAAGATTATTAATGTTAAGCGATATTATCTAACTTAAATTAAAAATATAAAATAATTATATTAATAATTAATATAATAAAAACTTTGTTTAATATTTTCGAATACGGTATTTATTAATATTTTCTACGATTACGATAAATTATATATTTTAATTGCGAAAAATTTATTCCGAAACCGATTATTACGTTTTCGTTAATACGTAATTTTTTAATTAATATTAATTAAAAAGTTTATTTAGGTAATACCGATAAACTTTAACTTTAATAAGTTTAATACCTTTTAACGTTATAATTCCGTAGGGGAAATATTTTAAAAAGTAAATAATAACTTAAAAAATATTAAACTTTTTATAATAAACTTTAAATTCGTATAAAATAGTTATTTTATAACATTTTATCTTTTTTTAAAATAGACGTAACTATATAAGTTAATTAATTAAATTAATAAATTATATTATCTCGATTATAAAGTTTTATAAAAACCTAACTTTTTTATAGGTAATTTTAAATTGCTCAGTTATGCCCTTATTATTACGTAGCTACTGTATTAAACGACTAAATTAATAAATGCACTTTTATCGGGCTACTTATCTAACACACTCCTTTAGTAGCTAGCGATCAGACAGTAACTTGGTTTCCTCTTATAGTACCATAGTAATCTTATAGCTACTAGCGCACTTAAACCATAGCCAATATACGTTCTTTTGCTCTTTAGCAAGTATTGCTCTTTAGCAGGATCGAACTTAAAGCTTTTAGGTAAGTAATTAAGTACAGGGTTTACAAGCCATTAGCTGGCGGTAAAACTCTACTTAGTAGAGCATGTCTAAGACTCTTAATTGTCAGATATAGGGGATATCAGTTATGTTGTTATATTCAGCTAGCTACGGGTGCTTCTTGCACGCGTGTAACTTTTGTATAGCCTATTAACGGAATATATATCTTTCGATCAAAAGAAGCCTTTCCGTATATGGAGTGCGTTTAACACCCCCCTGCTAGCTGATATCTATCGACGACCATTTTTAACGGAATTCTAAACGGTTTTTATAATCCGAAGTAGCCGGATAAATTATCGTTCGTAATTTTGCTTATATCGATTAAAAAGTTAAACTTTACCGTTTTTAAACTCGTTATTATTATTTTTTAATTTTGCTAATAATTTTTTATAAGCCGGATATTTTTTAATATATATTTACGTAAAAATCGATTATTTTTACTGTTTAAAATTAAATCGAATTTTAAAATTAAAAATAAAACCCGATTTTTTTCGAAAAAATTATTAATATCGATAAAAATATCGATATATTTTATTTAGCCGTTTATATTATTTACATTCGGTAATATAATTAAGATTATTTCTATTAAAATTTCGGAAATACGAAATATTAAGATTTTATATTCGAATTTAACGGGTATGTTTTAATTATTTTAATTAATAAAGGTTAAAAAATCGTAAGATTAATCGAGGTTAAAAAGGTAGCCAGTTTAAAGTTCCTAGCCTTTTTTTCTAGTTAATATTTAATATTTTTAATTATAAGATTAACGAAAAGTTATAAAGTAATTATCTTATACCGACTTAAGGTTTATTATAAAAAGCCTAATATTTTTTAAGTTATTATTTACTTTTTAAAGATTTTCTTAATTAAATTAATTAAACGGTATAAGATTTATTAAGGTTAAAAGTTATAGATATTACGTAATAATTGGTTGCGGGATAAAGTTTTTCGAAACCGAAATATATAATTTATCGTAACCGTAAAAATTATTAATAATTACCGTATTTAAAGATATTAAATAAAGTATTTATTATATTAATTATTAATATAATTATTTCGTATTTTTAATTTAGCTTAAATAATACGGCTTAAATTTAACGACCTTATATAATCTTTTATTACTTTTATAATTTTAATTTTAATTAATTTTATAGTTTTTCATATTTTTATTATTTAAAATAATTGAAATATACCGGGTAATAATTATCATAAAATACCTGTATTTCGTAATTATAAAATTTTTACCGAAAACGTTTTATTTAAAAGTTTTAAATTTTATAAAACTTTAAAACGAATAAAAAATATCGATATTTCCGTTAATTTAACCGGTTTCTTTTAAAAAAAACGGATTTTACTTTTAATTTTCGGATACGATTTAATTTATAAAAACGAAAATAAAATTAAATAATTTTATAACGGAAAATATCAACCGTATTTAAAAACTATTAAATATTAAATATAAATAATAAAAGACTTAAAAACTTCGAAATTTAAAATTTAATTCGATATAAATTAAAAATTTAAGAATAATAATTTATCCGGCTGTTCCGGATTACGAAAACCGTTTAGAATTCCGTTAAGAATAACCGCTAATAAAAGCATAACTAGGTAATTTAAAATTACCTTAAAATATAACGCCAGCGAAAAGGATAAATTTTGATAAAGTCTAGTAACTAAGGTAATATAATGTATTAATTTATTTAATTAGGTTATATAGTTACGTCTCTTTTAAGGAAAAAAAGCTTTAATATATATAAAAATTTACTTAAATTCGGAAAATATTCAAAAACTTTTAAAAACTTTTATTAATAACGTGAAGGTTATTAAAGTTATTAATATCTTAATATATATTATTTAGATATTATTAATTATTTAACCGGAAACTTAAATAACTGTTAACGCGTTTATATATTATAATTGTTTTTATTCTTTTAACTTTTCGAATAATCACGGAATGTATTATATTATTTTTATATTTTTAAAATAAAAAAATGGTTTTTATATTCGAAATTCAATTAATTAAATAATAGTTTTATTTATTTTTTAATTAATAACGCTTAACCTTTTCCTACTTACGTTTTTATAGTTTTAAAACATATTTCTTATAAACTTTTCCTTTTCACCGTAAAAACCATTAATAGTTGCCGTATTCGAAGATATTAGGTAAAGTATTTATCGTATTAATTATTAGTGTAATTATTTCGTATCTTTAATTCAGCCTGGATAATACGACTTGAACCTAATAACCTTATATAATTCCAGTTCTTATTAAAATATAAAAAATAACGTATATTTTTAAAATTAAACTTATTAAAAATTAAAAAAATATTATAATAAACGATGAATAACAATATTATTCGAAACGATTTAATAATTCGACCCGATATATTAAAAATTAGAAAAAGAAGTATATTTTAAAAAAAGTTTATTTTCTAAATAATATTTTTTTAAAAACGTGAAATTATATTATAACTTAATTAAATAATTTTTAAAAACGGTCGAGCTAAGTGATAAAATAACTTTAATTTATTAAACTACGTAACCGAAATATTTAACAGAAATCGAATTAAATATTAGCGATTACGAATAAATATTTTTTAATATAATTTAATAAAATCGAATTAAATAATATTAGCTTATAATATAATATAATTTTCTAAAATATTTATAATATTATTAAGTATAATTAAATTATTTGCGTCATTAAAATTCTTATAATACGATTATTAATATAAACCGTATAACTTAGTTTAATAATTAGTTAATTAACTTAGCCGTTATATTAGCCTACTGAAAATTATAAGTTTTAACCCCTTATAACTCTTTATTAAATACGTAGATATTACGCACCTTTTAAATAGTCTTCTCTTTCTCTTTTTATATAATAACAAAATACTTTATTCAGCTTTAAAAAACGTTTAGCGCCGTAATAAAAGCTTAAATTAACTCTTAATAAGTATAGCTTATATATAATTAACTAACCGCTATAAAAGTATAAAGAGATCTTTACCTACTTTACTCTAGGCTTTAAAACTCCTTACGTATATATTAAGAGCTTTGTTATTTATGTTATATCTCTTTTACTATTCATATTATATACTCTTTGCTATTCGTAGTATATATACCACCTTTCAGCTAATATATACCTTATATAACTATTAGTTTTTTACTAATTCTACCTTTAAAATTCTATTTTATTAAAAAATAAAAATAGATATTTAATTTTAATAAATTCCGTATATTATACACTTTTATATTTACTATAATAATATTTCGTAAGATAATAATATATTTTAATTAATATATTACCGAAATTAATATTTTATAGCAATTTATATAAAACTCCGAATACTTTATATAATAGTTAATCGTTAATTAAATTAATCATATCGATTATAATCGAATTAAATACTTATAAGCTTAACTCTATTTTAAAATAAGCTTCTGCGCCTTTAAAACGATATATAATAATAATAAATTCTTATTAACGGTATTTAATATTTAAAATAATCGTAACTATTAAAATTATTATTATTATAAGTATTATAAACGGTATTATAAATAACGATACAAACGGCTTTATAAAGGTTAATAAAAATATAAATATTAATAATTTTTATATATTACCTCGTTTATTACCTTTTTTACGTTTATTAATTTATTTATAATATTAATATATAACCTTATTATTACAACCTCGGTTTTATTTTTACGTTACGATTATATATAATTTCGTAAATAATATAAATAACGTATTATTTTAAATATTACCCCGAGTTAAAAACGTAATTATATAAGATCGTTAAGTTTAAGCCGTATTATCTAGGCTAAGCTAAAGATACGAAATAATTATATTAATAATTAATACGATAAATATTTTATCTAATATTTTCGAATACGGTAATTATTAATAGTTTTTACGGTAATAATAAATTATACGCCTCGGTTACGAAAAGCTTTATCTCGAAGCCGACTACTAGGTTCTCGTAAGTATGTAATTTCTCGATTAATATCGGCTAGGAGGCTCACTCGCGCAATGCCGATAAGCGGTCGTCGATAGGGGTATAACAGGGCAGTTTATAAGAAGGTTAGGGCTTGGTAAAGCTTAGCAACCGATAGCATAATCTATCCATTTGTTTAATTTGGTTCCACGGTTACATCTCCTCTAGGGAGATAAAAACTTAATTATATTATAACGTATTTATTATAAAAATAGAAATATAATATTATATTCGGACTTTTCGATAAATTTTTATTATAAACGTTTATAGTAAAATAATTCGTAAAAGTTTTAGTATATATAAGTTTATCAGGTTTTTAAACGGAAAATTTCAGATAAAATTATTAAAACGTTACGAAAACGATTATATATTTAAATAACTTATAATTTACGGATAAATAAAAATAATTCCATAATTTATATTTTATTAATTATGTCTTTAAAATAATAAAAGTTTTCTATTAAATTTCGTTGTATATATTATTATTTATTAATAATATTAATTAATAACTTTTTAACTTAAAAACTTTTAAACGTTAAGTAAATATTAATAATATAAATATATAACATATAATATTATGCCTTGAAATATTTAAATACGATAATAACGGTTAAAATATAAAACTAATTTACGTTAAAAACTATAATAACGCTTAGTAATATTATTAAATTAAAAAAATAATTATTACGTAATAAAATTTTGTTTTTTATTTATTAATTATATTTATAAATACTTTATTATATCGAGAAAATTATTATATCCGTTAGATTAATAACGTTTTATAAAGTTATAATTAAATTTCGTTAATAAATTTATATTAATTTCGTAATTATAATATCGTAAAATAAAGTAGTTAATTTATTAACAATTAATAACAAATTATATATTTTAATTATTTAACGGTAAATTATTAAGTTTTATTTAACGTATTTATTAAACGTTATTAAATAACGTTAAAAAAATTTCTATATATAAATATAATAAGTAATTTTTCTAGTTATAAAATTATAAAAAGTTATATTTTTAAAGTATAAAATTAATTATTATATCGGGAATTATTTCAAAACCGAAAATCTTATTAATTATTACTTTTAAAATCTTAATTAAAATTTAAAAAAAACGTTTTATTTTCGTTATTAATACTGTTACTATCTTTAAAAAGTTATTATTACCATTATTTACAATAGAAATTATTTTTTTGCTTTTTCGGAATTACGAAAAATAACGTTTTTATTTCTATTAAAATATATATTTATTATTATATATCCGCCAAAATTACTATAATAGCAGTTTTTAACTTTTTATTAAAAGTTTTCAAATATATATATATATTATTAAAATAATCAATCGAACGACGTTTATATTTCATTATAAATAACGTTAGATGTTATATTAAAACCGTTATTATAATTTATATATTTAATAATATTTAAAAATTAATTTATATCGGTTAATTTTATGAGAATATGTACTATTAGGTATTTAACGTAGCTGATCTATCCATTATATATATACATATTAGTTCTTACAAACGCAACCGGAAAGTACCTTCAAAAACCGTACCTTTTAAAAGGCCGGATAAAAAACTCGATTAATAAAAGTTTTCTAATACGGTAATAAATATGATTACGTATACGATTAATTTAATTAGTTCCTAAAGTTACTAATTACTTTAGTTATTGCCAATATAATGGCGGAACCGAAACTCCAATAATCTAGCTCCTTTAAGCTTGGCGTTACCTAAAGGAACGGTAGCCCAAGCTGGATTTGAACTAGCTGTTTCTTAAGACTAACCGAAACAGGGTGCCCAAGCCTGTCGTAATTGAAAGAGATACCCAGGTTCGCGACCACTGAGCTATTAGGCCATCGGTTAATTTTATAAATATTATTTATAATAACAATACGAAAAAAAAGGTTATTATATATTAATATATTATAAATGCGTTTAAAATATTACGATAATACGGTTAAAATTAATTTTTTCGTAAATAATTTAATATAACTATCTTTCGTTTTATAATTTTTTAATAAATGTTTAAATTTTTTTTAAAATTTTTCATTTATTTATCTTATTTTTTAAAATATCATTATTAACATTTTTAACTTTAATAAGAATTAAAATATAACGAAAAATATTATGTAATAAAATAACTATAATTTAATTCGTATTACCGATTTTACATTAAGCTTTAATATAACGTTTTTATTTATTTATAAAACGATAATACTTGATATTATTTTTATTTTTATTTATAAAATTATTATTAAATCGTTTATAAAAATCACTATATTTTCTTTTAATAAAATTAATTTAAAGGTTTATTTTTAATTATACCTTTATATAACTTATTATTTACCGTATTTAAAATACTCTATTACTTTTATAATTTAATTTTTTTTATTTATTATATCTTTAATTTTTAATAAATATATTACTGTTATAGTTAATTTTAAAACGTATCGATTTACCGTAATAGTAATTACTAACGTTAACTTCTTTTACGCCGTAACTATATAGCCTTCCGTAATACTATAAGTAACCGTATATTTCCTTTTAAAAATCCGAAATTTCACAGCCGTATACGCCTTTGTTTTAAAAATAAAATTCGAGATAACCGTTATACCCGAAATAACGCGTTATTATTATAACGAAATTATTATAATTATTATAAAAAAGTTGTAATTAAAATAATTGTAATTAAAACTATTATAATTACAATTATAATTACAATTACAATTACAATTACAATTACAATTACAATTACAATTACAATTACAATTACAATTATAATTACAATTACAATTACAATTATAATTACAATTATAATTATAATTACAATTACAATTATAGTTAAAAATTAACAGATAGCAGATCTGTAACGGCTATAAGCAGCTGTTAAAAGTAAGACGTAGTATAAATAGCAAAGCTTTATATAAAGAGTTGTGCTATTCGCACATTAGTTTTTTAATAGAAGCTGCACATTACTTTTTCTACACCTGCCACCGGCCCGGCATATTTTTGACGGCCCGTTTAATATCATATTTCTTTTTCGATAAATTAATTGCCTTAATAAAAGCGACGAATACCATATAATAATCGTCCTAATGCGATATATACGCGTTAAGATATTAATCGTTCTTTTCGTTGCTAAGCAAAGCGCTATTTGGTGCGCTATAAGGTGCGCTATAGGGTGCGCTATAAAGTGCGCTGGGGTGCGCTATAGGGTGCGCTATAGGGTGCGCTATAGGGTGCGCTATAGGGTGCGCTATAGGGTGCGCTATAGGGTGCGCTATAGTATACGCTACAGGGCTGAACCATTTAAAACACTTTAAGCGACCCCCTTTTTCTTTTTGCAGTTGTATCCTTCTCCTATACCTTATACTTTACTTATACGTATCTTCGCAATAAAAAATCGCAAAATTAAACAGATTTTAATTTTATTATCTACAGTTAATAAGGATTAAAATCAGTTATAAAAGTCCTTTAGAAGCCGTTATATTGTTAAGTTATTTAAAGGTAAGCAATAAGTGTTATGAGGTGACTGAAATGGTGGCGGGTCGGTGGCAGGTGTAAAAAAAGTAATGTATGGCTCCCATACAAAAAACTAATGTGCGAATAGCACAACTCAAATTAAAAAACGAAACCCGATATTTAGTTATACGATATTTAATTTTATTTATAAAATCGCCCATTTTATTTCATACGTACGATATATTAGTAAATCCTTTAAAACCGATATTATTTTTAATTTACGAAAATTAATACTAATCGAAAAATAATCGATTATTGATTAAATCCTTAATTTAAATACATAAATATTTTTTATCCGGTATTAACATATTAAAAATATAGCGAATTTACTATTTACGTAACGTATTACGGAACGTATCGGAATTAAATAAATATTTAATTTTGTTAAAAAATAACAAAAACTCGAAACGCGTTTAAATCGAAAAATAAATTATCCAAAAATTTTATATAAAAATCCAAAGATATTTTATAAATAATTTAAATTTATTAGGGTTACAATCGCAAAATACGGTATTATAAAGGAGGATATCTATAATTTAGACGAGATAAAATTTTTAATAAAGCTTTTTATAATAGCCGGTATAATTAGTATTAATATTAAAAAACGTAAAAAACATAAATAAACCCAGTAAAGAAATAGGGAATAATCTATAATAATATAAATTATTAACTTTTAAAATTAGGCCTTATCCCTATTTATCATCCTTACCGGGAAGAATTACCTTCTTTACTAGTTTGCCGATAACCTATTTTTACTCGATTAAAAATTATTATAAACGAAAACGGCTAAATAATAAATAAACTAATTTTAAAATAAGTTAAATATTTCGATAAATATATTCGAATACGTATTAAAAATTCGAAATATCTTTTTATCCTTAATAATTACAAAAACTATTATTCGATTAAATTCGAAAATTATTACAAAACTAATAACATTATTACATTTTATATATCTGCTTATTCCTTTTATCGGCTTTAACCTTTTAATATATCTTATTTTTCCGTATTAAAACGCGTTTACTTATTACATATTAAAAATCTTATATAACGTTACGTTACCTATATTATTAAAAAGAGTTTTATTACTAATTTTCGTAACGCGTTTAAAGTTACCATAACGACCCATAATATTAAATCCGGATTCGTAAAAATTAATCTTATTTTATTCGATTTTAATAACGTTTTTTCCGAATTCGAATTTTTTTTAGTTATACTTACGCTAACCGTCTCCCCGTTAACCTCCGCCGGTTTTATTCGTTCCCTATTTATAAAAACCTTTAAAAATATTATAAAAATTAATAAAATAAAAACGTTATTTACAAAAAAAACTAGAAATTACCAGGGTAATTTGCTGACAAAAATCGTTAAATCGGCAAATCTTTTAACAAAAAATAATTTATTACTTTTATACAAAATTATTCTTTTTCGAAAAAAAGTTACCTAATTATATAAAACGAATTATATCTTAAACAAACGTTACAAAACTAAAAACGTACGTCTTTTAAAAAAACACTTATTATAAAGGAAATAAAAGCTTTTATAACTAAAAAAATAATAATAGTAAGCAATTACAATTAAAAAAGCTAAAAGTAATCGTTGTAAAAAAATTCAGACGAAAAAACGGAAATGTAATATCTATAAAAAACCCGGATATAATATATGTACTTATAAGGAAATTATAAAAACGTCTGACAATAAAAAATCCGATTAGTTTAAATTAATTTAATATATTATAATTAATTAAATTAAATTTGTTATCGCGAAATGCTAAAAACCATCCCGTAAGCTTATTTATCTCGTAAGCTTATCCGGGATGTTATTATAAAAAACATTATATAATTATTATTAATATAAAGTTATAATATAAAAGTTAATATCGTTATTCGAATATATAATAAGAAACAATGGTAAATTTATTAGTAACTTTATTTTAATCGTATAATAAGAATTATTATTATATATTTCATAATAATATAAAAAAAATTAAACTTTTTTATTTTTAAAGTAATAATCGAATAACTTTATCTAATAATACCTTATACCTTTATAGAATTAAATATTAAATTTTATAAAATTTTACAATAGTTTTGATAAGTTATAAATAATTTTTATTAAAAAACCTTATTTTATATTCGGATTTTAAATAAATTAAAAAAAGTACTAAATAACATTTAATTAAAACGAAACTTTTACGTCTCATATAACTTTCAGTCTTATTTAAGGCAATATTATTACTTTTTTTATATATATTAATAAAAAATAATGTTTTTTATATTTTATATCATATATAAAATTTTAAATACTTAAATATACTTTTATTAAAAAATACATGAAAAAATTATGAATTTAACAACGTACTTTTAACCAGCTAGTATTAATATATACTAGTATATTTTTATATTTATTTCTATTAAAGCGGTATAATTTTATCAATATTTTTCGTAATATTTTAAGGTGTTCGGAAATTAAGTGGACCCGATTTGTACTACACCCGTAAACGGCCCTAACTAGTAAGCGGACCGGATTAGCCCCACTTTTATCCAAATAAGTTATAACTTTACGAATCTTTAAAGTATATTAATGTAATTTTGCATAGATATTATTTAATATATGTATTAAGCCTAGATTAAATCTGAAGATAATTAAAGGTAACGTTCTATACTAAGAAGCAGGACATATTTATAAGAGGAATTTTTATTTTTATTTTTATTTTTGTTTTTTTACTATTTCAACTACGCATTTTTAATTCTTTTTTTTTCTTACTATTAATATTATAAAACGTTTTAAAAAAGAGGAAAACAACCTTAGCCGTTTAAGTTAATAAGTAAAACCCGAACCTTAATTATAAATAATTTAGTTTTATTTATAAAATTTTATACTTTATATTAAAATTTTATTCTACCGGTAAATATATTCGAATTAATATAATTTCATTTTTAATAAAGTTAAGGTTAATCGAATTATAAAATCCGATAATAGATTAACTTTTAATTTTAAATATATATATCGTTTAAATCTAGCTATAATATTATTAAAATATAACTTATATATTTTTTAATTAACGTATTACGAAATCTAGGCGTTTAGCGGTATGAATTAAACCTACTTAGTATTATTGTAAATATTAATAATTTTTTTATTATAATTAGTTTATTATAGCTTCTTCGTATTTTATGTTATATTTAAATAAGGCTAGATTTATTCGGGTATCTAGTTATGTATATACGTAAAAATGTTATAACCTAGCTAACCTGGCCTCGGGAAATAGTTAAGGTAGGTCGGGTTATATAACTGGATGTAAGAATACAGAGCTTACGGGGCTGCGGCTGGCAACCGACCAGCCGCCGACCCACTTACCCATATAAATACACCATTTAGCAAATAATAAAAGACGCCAGATAAAAGTAACCTAATACATTCACTTCTTAAAATCTGCTCTAAGATTAGTCGGTAATCACCTTACACTAGCCCACAGCAACCCTTTATCTTACACTGGATTATTAAATTATAAAGAGTAAATTAATAAAACGAATAAAGATATAAATACGTGTTAATTTTATAATTTAAATAATATAAATCTATAATATAATTTAATTATTAAATATATATAATATTATTAAGTATAATTAATATTTCTTATTTAAATTTATACGATATTTTTATTAATATAAACCGTAGAACTTAATGTAATAATTAGTTAATTAGGTTAATTATTATAAGGTAACGTACGACATAAGCGAAGCGAACGTACAAGCGAAGAGAACGGTTATATAACTTAAACTAATAAGGATATTTTAGAAATTTATAACTTTACGTAATATTAATATAACTTTTCCAAATTTAGTACGCTTATATATTACGTAAATATCTACGTGTTATAAAATTCCTAAAATTTAAAACCTTATATTACGTAAGATATCACTAGATATATATTTTTACCCTAAAATCGGACCTACTTCTTTAATATTTCCTTAAATAATTTTTTAAAAAATAAGAAAAAATAAATTGAAATATTTAAATATATTTTGAATTTATATGCAAAATTTTACGTAATAATATTTACGTTTCGTAAAGTTATTAATAAATAGAATAATTTTCTATATGTTAATATATGTTATTATAAGTTTATTTATAAATTTTATAATTTTATATCATTTAGTATACCTTTTCTTTTTATCATTATAAAGCTAGTTATAAAATTATATTTAATTATAAGAAGTTTTTGTAAAGTTATAAGCGATTTATTAAATGTGGGTCCGCTCGTTCGCTTTGCTTATGTCGTACGTTATTAATTTTTATTTAATATTATTAACAAATTTTGTATAATAATTATTAATATTGTATTTATTAGTAAATTATCTGAATAATAACCCGGTTAAAAGCTTTGTAAAAAGATTATAAACTTTAAAATTATATCAAAGTAACTTTTTTTATAAGGTAAAATTTTAAGGAAATTTAATATTACTGCCGGGCCTATTAATTAATTTAAAAATGAAAAAAAGATGTTCTTATTTTATTTCAAGCAGTATATAAACGTTTCGACAACAAGGCCGGAATAAAAAAATAATAAAAAAACAAAAGCCGAAAATGGCTATTTTACGTAATAAAACAATTTAATTGATAATTACTAAAGAATTAAAAAAAGGTTAAAAAATTTTAAACTTAAGTTTTTTAACGAGATTTTTAATAAATTATAGTTATTTCTAATTTAATATTAAATTATTTTAATTATTTATATCTTTAATTTACTGTTTTTATATTATAAATAAAATTGGTAGTAAAATTATATACCTGTAACGCGGCCGTTTAATTAGAATTTATTTTAAAGAAACGGGTTATCCGAATATTAATGTGATAAAATTTAAAAGTTATTACGATTTATAACGATTACGAAGAATTCGAACAAAGTAAGAACAAGGTTTAATAATAATAAACGAAAAGATTAGAAGTGAAATAAAAATTAAAATTAAAAATAACCTTAAAAAAACTGTCTCGATTTACGGTATTATTTTTATTTAATTAATTATTAAGATAAAATAAAATTAAAAGGTTTTTATAATTAAATCTTTAATTACTTGAAAAGTAATATAAGAATAACTATTTAACATAAACAATTTAAATGTTTAATAGATTATATCGCAATAATAATTAAAATCGATAATAGGTAATACTTTTAAAAAGTTCGAAATTTTCATATATAACGAGACGATAAGTTTTAATATACCTTATAATATTAAAATAAGCTTTATAAAAAATAAAAATCGTTTAACAGAAAGTTTAAAAAGGAATTAAATGTTTTAAATATAAAAAAAGTAAAATATAAGGTATTTTGTTAAAGGAATTTAAAAAATCTCGATAAATAATAAAAACCCGGTTGTTAAAAAAATAAAGGAAAATTTATGTTAAGAAAATGATTAATATCATCCGGTTTCGAAATCGATATTATATAACGGAATACTTTTTATAAAGACTTAAAAGGTTAAAATATAAGTTAAATAACGATAAACCGATAAGAAAATTTCTAGTTATAATATATAATATTATAATAATATAGATATTATTAGAAATAAAGGGTATGTACTAAAAAAGAATTATTTATTTAGTTTTAATAAAGAAATTATAATAAAAATAAAATAAACGAATATTGTAATATTATATAATAAAATATTAAGGATAGATAAAAACGTTATATTTAAGAATATTAAATTAATATTCGAAAACATATGTTATATTTTATAAAAGAAATAATTATTTTCTATAATAATAATAATAGAAATTACATTATTAAGTTATAATTAAAATATATTAAGAATGTTTTAAATCTAAGCAGAAAAGAGAAATAATAAATAAGATTAATTAATAAATAACTGTGTAAAATCTTTATCGGGAAAATAATATACGTAATTTCTTTTTCGGGGATATAATTATTAAATGAAAAAAGATTTATTTTAAAGGGTTTTGAAAAATAACTATTAACTGTTATTACCGATATAAGTATTTAATTAACTTTTATAATATATCCGAATAATAAAAACTTAATTAAAAAAGAATTAATAATAGTTAAAAAAATATATTTAATAGGAAACTACTTTAAAAAAACCTGATAAAGCGATAAGGACTTAAATAATAAAAGAAAGAAATAATATATAAATCAAATAACTCGAAAAGCTAAAAAAATAAAATATTAAAGATGGAAAAGAATTGTAAAGGTTTTATAAAACTATAAAAAAAGGTTATTTCTAAAGAAAGAGTATAATAACGAAAAAAAAAAAGGTTAAATTATTATATTTTAAAAAGGCTTTAAATATTATAATAAAGATTAGAAATAATATAGTTATTATAACATAAATACGAATTAAATAAGATAAATATACTATATTATTAAATTGTAAAATAATTATAATAAAATAATTAATATTATAATAAAGAATTATATTAATAATATCGAACATACTGAAAATTAAAAATTCGTTTAATATAATAAATAAATTAAATACGAAATCAACTGCGTTAAAACCGTTAATAAGAAGAATTCTTCATTTCGATAATAATTTATTAGTAAAAAATAATATAATTAAAAAAAATTATAATTACGTTAATATAACTTTTAAATAAATAAAGAAACTAAGTTGTAAAATATTTCATTTATTTTATAATACCACATAAAATATAAATAATATAAATTTTTAGTATTTAATATATAAAAATATATTTAAAAAGAAATACAGGAAAATAAAATACAGCGTATAACTTTATATTTTTAAATTTAATTTTATTTATTCCTATAATAAGGCGAACTGTTAAAAAAATAATGAAGTTATTATCATAATATTATAAATATACCTATTTTTTCGAAAAATAATCGAAACGAAATTGCCGGAAAATAATAAATAAAATTATAATACAATTTTTAAAGATAGAAAAATAACTGCCTTTTACGTTATATATAACTTAAACGAAATAAAGCTATATATATTGCGTAATAATATAAAAATAAATTAAAATAAATGTATAATGTTTAAAACTACTAATAATTACCCTATATTTTTAGAATTAAAAAACGGAAAGTTATAACTTATTATTACTTATTAATTATTTATTAATAATACTATTAAATATAAAACAGTATTATTTTTACTAATTAAAATTAAAAATCGGTTGTAAAAAGTTTTATAATTAATAATTTTAAATTTAAGAAAGGGTTATAATTAAATCCAAATTACATTAATAAATGAATAAATAAAACTTTTAATTTAATAAAGAAGGCCTAATAGCTTCATAGTTACGAGCCTAGGTGTCTTTTTTAATTGCGACTGGCTTAGGTACCTTGTTACGGTTAGGCGCAAAAGACAATTGGTTTAAATTTAGCTTGGGCCGCCGTTCCTTTAGGTAACGCCAGCCTAAAAGAGTTAGATTATGGGGCTTTAGTTCCGCTACCGTATCGGCGACAATTAAGGAGTGGTTAGGAATCAGTTACGATTAAGGGCGCTAGAAATTAACTAATTAATTGGGTATATCTTATCGTTAGTTACCGTATTATATAACCCGCATTGCGTTTTTCCGGCCCTTAACTAAGAAAGGACGGTTTTTAAAGGGGTGCTCCCCGGTTGTATCGTATAATCCTTTATGCATGTATATAGTAAACGGATTAGCTTATATACATAGCTAGATATCTTAATAGTATATTACTTTGTAAATTAATAAAGAGAGTATTTAAATATTTTATATTATTTTAAAAATTATAAATATATTAATTAATTTTTTAACGAATAATTAATTCTATTATTAGAAAAATCTTTCTTAAATTCGTTATATATAATTATAATAATATATTAAAGTAGTTAAAATATTAATAAATATATATAATAAGTTTATAAAGTTTTTTAAACTTTATAACATATTAATTTCTTTATTACCGTAATAGAAAATAGTTTTTAAATTTAAGAAATAATATATTTAGAATATTTAATTATTTTAAAAGATTTACCGTAATTAACTATTAATCGAATCTTATTAGCGTTATTTAAATATAAACTTTTCTTAACTTTGTTAATTATTAATAATAATCTATATAATACTTTAATGAAATTATAATACCTTTAATAGAACTTATTAAATTTTTTTAAGAAAATTTATATTCCGTTATTTTTAACTTTAATAAATTATACGGAATAAAGTTAAAATATCTTATTTACGATAAATAAAGTTGTAATTATAGTTAAGAGTTTTAAAAAAGTTAGATATTATTTTAAAATAACGTACTATATAAGCGAACTGTATATACAAATAAACTGTATACTTTTTTTATAATTTTAACTCTTTAACTTTAATCACTTATTTCTTAATAACTATAATATAGAACGGCTTATAAAAAAAGCGAAAATAAACTTAGCCGTTTAGGCTAAAAAACAAGACCCGAAACTTAATTATAGAAAACTTAATTTTATTTATAATATCCTATTTATTACCTTAAAAACGCGAATTAATAACAAATACGCCTAATTCGATACCGTTTTTAATTTATAAAAATTAACGCCAACTGAAAAAAAATCGATTATCAAATAAATCCTTAATTTAAATACGCAAACGTTTCCCGTCCGGCGTTAATACGTTAAAAATATAACGAATTTATTATTTACGTAACGCGTTGTAAAACGTATCGGAATTAATTAAATATTTAATTTTATTAAACGGTAATATAAATTTAAAATACATTTAAATTAAAAAATAAATTATTAACGGGTTTTATGCGAAAATCTAAAAGTATTTCGTAAATAATTTAAATTTATTCGGCTTATAATTACGAAATATAACATTACAAAAAAGAATATTTACAATTTCGATGAAAAAGGATTTTTAATAAATTTTTTCATAATAATAAACATAATAATTACAAATGCCGAAAAACGTAAAAAACTTAAATAAACGTAATAAAGGAATAGGGAATAATTTACGGTAATATAAGCTGTTAAATTTTAAAGCTGGGCTTTGCCTTTATTTATTATTCTTGCCAAAAAAAACTATTTTTTTCGCTAATTCACCGATAACCTATTTTTACCCGATTAAAAGATTACTATAAGCAAAAACGGCTGGACGATAAATAAACTGGATTTAAAATAATTTAAATATTTCAATAAATATATTAAAACGCGTATTAAAAATTCGAAAATTTTTTTTATTTTTAACGGTTACGAAAATTATTATTTAATCGAATGCGAAAATTATTATAAGATTAATAATATTATTATACTTTATATATTTATTTTTTTTATCGGTTTTAACCTTTAAATATATCTTATTTTTCTATATTAAAACGTATTTATTCGTTATATATCGAAAGTTTTATACGACGTTACGTTACTTATATTACCAAGAAAAATTTTATTACCGGCTTTTATAACGCGTTTAAAATTACCATAACGACCGATAATATTAAATTCGGATTCGCAAAAGCAGGATTTGTTTTATTTAATCCTAAACGCGTTTTTTCCGAATTAAAAGTTCCAGTTATATTTATATCGACCGTTTTTCCACTTACTTTTACTAATTCCGTTATTTTCTTATTTACGAAAACTCCTAAAAATATTATTAAAACAACTTAACGGGGACGTTATTTATAAAAAAAAATCAGAACTTACCAGGGTAACTCGCCGACAAAGATATTTAAATCGGTTAATTTTTTAACAAAAAGTAATTTGTTACTTTTATACGAAATCGCTTTTTTTCGGAAGGAAAACGGTTACTTTCGTAAAACGAATTACGTTTTTAATAAATGCCGGAAAACTAAAAATAAACGTTTTTAAAAAAAAAGATATTTACTATAAAGAAAGTATAAGCTTTTATGATTACGAAAAAAAATAATAGTAAATAATCGCAGCTGGTAGCGGTCGAAAAAGGTTGTTATAAAAAGGTTCAGGTAAAGGAACGGAAATATAACGTTTACGGTAAACCCGGATATAATGCGCATATTTATAAGAAGGATATAAAGGTATTTAACGATAAAGAATCCGATTAGTTTGAATTAATTTAATATGTTATAGTTGTTTAATTCGAATTTGTTATCGTAACGTATTAAAAAGTGTACAGCTCGCTTGTATGTACAGCTTGCTTATGTGGTACGTTAAACGTAAAATAAGTAAAAGTATATATAAATTATAAATATATTTATTATTTCGTAATATAGAAAGATTAATTAAATAGTAATTACGCTATTATTTATAGTAAAAAAAATAAATATTAAAGCAATATTTAAAATAGAGACGAATTATTATTATTATAATATTAATATTAAATATATATTAAAAAAATATAATAATAGTAAAATAATTTAATTAAAAATAAAGGAATACAAAAAATCTAAATTTTTAAGAAAAAAGTACTTAAAAAGTTTAGTATAAAAATATAAGAATATTAGTTATATAAACAATTAGGAATTTACTAAATTATAAATTAGGTAAAATAAAGATATTATTTATTTAAATATAAAATTAATAATATAAAGAATTATTCTATAATACGGTACTTATATTAAAATAATAATTAAAGGATATAAATTATGTCGAAAATTACAATTATTACCAGCTATAAATTAATTATAAAACGTAATTCTAAAAGATATTTTTAAAAAAAATTAATTTTATTAAAAAATCTGTTTTAAATATAACATCCCATACGATTAAGCGGGACATACGATTAAGCTGGACATTTTTTTAACCATTTTAACTCCCTATTTTTAATCGTATATTTCTTAATATTAACATTATGAAACGCCTTATAAAAAAAAACGAAAATAAACTTGGCTGTTTAAATTAAAAAACGAAACCCGAAACTTAATTATAAAAAACTTGGTTTTATCTATAACGTCCTTTATTTTACTTTATAAACGCGATATAACGGTAAACGCGCCCGAACCGATATTATTTTTTTTAAGTAAAAATTAACGTTAACCGAAAAAATATTAATTATTAACCGAATTTTTAACTTATAAATACAAACGTTATTTATCCGGCTTTAATACGTTAAAAATATAACGAATTTATTATTATCTTAATACGTTATAAAACGCGTCGGAATTAATTAAATATTATATTATATTAAGCGGTAAAAAAAACTTAAAACGCGTTTATTTCGAAAAATCGATTATTAAAAAGTATTATATAAAAATCCAGACATATTTTGTAAATAATTTAAGCTTATTCGGGTTATTATCGTAAAATACGGTATTATAAAAAATATTTACAATTTTAATAAAGCTAAATTTTTGATAAGATTTTTTATAATAACAAACATAGTAATTATTAATACCGAAAAACGTAAAAAATTTAAATAAGCTTAGCAAGAAAATAGGGAATAGTTTATAATAATATAAGCTGTTAACTTTCAAAATTAGGCCCTACTTTTATTTATTATCCTTACCGGGAAAAACCACCTTTTTCGCTAGTTTGCCGATACTCCACTTTTACCCGATTAAAAAATTACTATAAGTAATAATAACTGGATAATAAATAAATTAGGTTTAAAATAAATTTAACATTTTAATTATTATATTCGAATACGTACGAAAAAATTGAAACGTTTTTTTATCTTTAGCGGTTACGAAAATTATTATTTAATTAAATTTGAGAAATATTACGTTGATTATAATAGTATTACATTTTATATATTAGCTAATTCCTTCTATTTATTCCAACGTTTTAACGTATTTTATTTTTTCCCGTTAAAACGCGTTTATTCGTTATATATCAAAAATTTTATATAACGTTACGTTATTTATATTATTAAAAAAGATTTTATCGCCAGTTTCCAAAACGTATTTAAAACTGTTATAATAACCGATAATATTAAATCCGGATTCGCCGTAATTAATTTTATTTTATTCGATCTTAATTACGTCCTTTTTAAGTTAAATATTCCAGTTATATTTATATTAACCGTTTCTTTATTTACTTTTACCAATTCCGTTATTTCTTTACCTGCGAAAACTTTAAAAATATTACCGAAATAATTCGATAAAAACGTTATTTGTAAAGGTAAATTAAAAATTACCAGGGTAGCTCGCCGATAAAAATAATTAAATCGGTTAATCTTTTAATAAAAGATAACTTAATATTATTATACGAAAACGTTCTTTTTCGGGAAAAATACGGCTTACTACGCGAAACGAATTATATCTTTAATAAATGCCGGAAAACCAAAAATAAACGTTTTTAAGAAAAAAAAATATTTATTAAAAAGGAAATATAAGCTCTTATAACTACGAAGGAAAATAATAATAAACAATCGTAACTAGCAATAGCCGAAAATAATCGTTGCAAAAAAGTTACGACGAAAAAACGGAAATATGGCATCTACGGCAAACCCGGACATAATACGCGTACTTGTAATAAAGCGGTAAATACGTTTAACGAAAAAAAATCCGATTAATTTAAATGAATTTAATATATTGTAAATAATTAATTAGATTTAGTTATCGCGAAATGCTGAAAAGTGTCCAGCTTAATCGTATGTCCAGCTTAATCGTATAGGACGTTATGCGATAAAAATGTTTTTATAAGTATTAATCGATTTATAAATCTTTTAATTTTTTTACTATATAACGTCAATAAAACGCCAAGTAAATAATGTAGATTTATTCCGACATATTTTTAATATATATAAATTAATAAAAAATATTATTTCGGATAGAAATATAATTTTTACATTAAAATTCTAATCCGGCGTAATTATATAAATCACCTTAAATTATAAATAAATAAAATTAACGTTAAAAAGGATATTTACGATAGTATATTAATAATAAATAAAATATTTAAGTTAAAGTATAACCTGTTATATAATTAGCTTATAATACTAATTATTATAAAAGTATTAAAATTATTTTAATAAGTATTAATATTAATATTATTTTTAAAGTTTATATATAATATATAAAGAAGAATTAATTTATATTAAAGTAATATTTATATTAAAATAATTTAAATAGTGATATTCGCAAAGAAAGATAAAAGGAAATTTCTACGTAATTAAATAACTGAACATTATATTAAAAAAGGTTAGAAAAAATAATTCTTTCGAACGATAAAATGGTTTATATAATTGATAAAAATATTAAAATATGATAACTAATTTAACTTATTATTTAAAATTTAAATAAAATAAAATACTAAAAAAAAAAAGAAAGCAAGGTATAAAAATGCTTAATATACGAAAAAATAAAAGGTTTTTTAAAATAATTAATTAAATAAACAAGTTGTTCGGATTCCGAAAAGCTCTAAAACTTCACTTAAAAATTCTACCAGTATTTATCTTTTTTTCAAGAATTTTTATTAATAATAACGAGATTAACGTTAAATTTGTAATAATTTAAGTTATTAAAAAAATAACTTTTTAATTAATAATAGTTTAATTAATAATATATACTTTATAAAAAGTTTAAATAATTAATATTAACTTAAATTTATAATATTCGAATATATTTTATTTATTTAACGGTAATAAATTACGGTTTATAAGTTTTACGTTCTTCTTAGAGGAAACGTAACCGTAGAACAAAATGGAACAAATGGATAGATTATAGTATCGATTGCTAAGCTTTATTAAGCCTTAACCTTTTTACAGACTGCCCTGCCATGTAAGCCCCTATCGACGACCATTCTTGACCGAATTCTGGACGGTTTTCGCAATCCGGAATAACCGGATAAATTATCGTTCGTAATCCTTTAGCTTATATCGAACCAAAAGTTAAACTTCGAAATTTTTAAGCCCTTTACTGCCCATATCCAGCTTTCCTAGTAGTTTTTCCATACGGTCGATATTTTCTATTATAAAATCGTTTAATTTTTAATTATTTTTATTTATATAAATTAAATCGTATCCGAAAATTAAAAGCAAAATCGGATCTTTTTAGGAAAAATCGGTTAAATTAACGGAAGTATCGATATTTTTAACTCGTCCTAAAGCTTTATTAAGCTTAAGAACTTTAAGAAAAACGTCCTCCGTAAAAACTTTACAATTACGGAATACCGGTATCTTATAATAAAAATTACCCGGTATATTTTAACTGTTTTAATTAATAAGGATTCGAAAAATCATAAAATCGATCGAAATTAAAAATGGCTAAACTGGAATTCCTAACCCTTTTTCCTAGCTAACATCTAACACTTTTAATTGTGGAACTGGCAAAAGGTCGCAAAACAACCATCTTATACGGACTTAAAATTTACCGCGAAAAACTTAACATTTTCTAAGTTATTATCTACATTCTAAAAGATTCCCCCTGCCGAACCAGCTAAAAAACATAAGGTTTATCAAGTTCGAAACTTATCGACATTACGTAACAATCGGTTTCGGAATAAGGTTTTTCGTAACCGAGGTATATAATTTATTATTACCGTAAAAACCATTAATAATTGCCGTATTCGAAAATATTAGGTAAAATATTTATCGTATTAATTATTGGTATAATTACTTCGTATCTTTGGCTTAGCCTGGATAATACGGCTTAAACCTAACGACCTTGCATAAGTTTTACGTTTTACATTTAATATTATTAACGCTGGCGATGTATACTAAATAAACGGGCTAACGATTTAATAAAAACGTGTTTTACGATAAACTTTTTCTTTTTTAAATAATAAGTCTTAATAACGTAATAATGATTTATTATTATGAGTATATTAATTCCTTTATAAAACTAATTACGGTAAAAGTTTTTTTATAACGCGAAATATTATTTATAATTTAATAATTAAAGTTTTTAAACAATAAAAACAGTACGGTATATTATTAAAATCTTTTAATTCTATTAAACTAATTAAAACACATCGTTATTTTGTTTTATAAAAATAAAGTTTAAAAAAGTTACCCGATATAATAAAGAGCTAATTTAGGAAAAAAAATTTCGAAATCAAGGTTTTAAAGAAAAAAAAGTCGTATGATAACTTAATTAACCCGGCCTCCGAGAATATATAAGATAAACCGGGATACGTAATTAGATAATTAAAAGTAAGCCGGTAAAGTAATTTATTCATTTATAATATAACTTAATAATTTCAAATACTTGTAATATTATTAAGCGTATTTAATATTTAATATTTAGATTTTTACTATATTTCTACTAATAAAAATTGTATAACTTAGTTTAATAGTTAGTTAACCAGCTTAGCCGTTATACTAGACCGATTTATTTACTAGGTATATATATAATTGGTTTTATATAAACGTAACTGGAAAACAACATTTATAAAATATCCCGTTTTTATTATATTTAAAATTAAAATTATGTCGTAATTTTTTACGATTTATTTATTCAACGTTATAATCCCAGTATTTTCTTTAACGTTTTTATAAATTTCTGTAATTACGTAATATATAATAAAATGTTGTTAATATTATTTTTATAGTAAGAGGTAATATCATTACGATTTTATTAGATATTTAAAGTTTTTTATATTATTAAAAATAGTGTAAAGCGAATTTAAATTTTTACAATATCTTCCGTATAATTATAGATTTCTATCGAACTTTAATGTTATTTAAACGGCCGGCAAATTAATATAATTTTATCAAGTTTTATAATGAAAGTACTTTTTTAAAACAAGAATTTCCGCCGGTTATAACGTCTTAATAATAGTAAGTTTATAGGGTCTATAAATATGAATATAGGATATATTTCTAAGCGGCTTTTAAAGCTGTTTAAAATATTTAGAACCGTTTTATAAAGAATGTCTATTTAGGATTTTCTTTTAACGTAAAAGTTTTCTTTTTTTAGCTTTTTTATTCTTTTAACAATCAAGGAATAATTAACGAAAATATTTATTTAAATTTAAAAGCTTCTTTTATAGTTATAATACCTTGAAAATCTATTTAATAATTTAACCAAATTTATTAAACAACGTACAAATATTAATAATAAATATAAAACTAATAGATTTTAAAAACTTTTAAAAAGTTTCGTTCGTATAAATAACGAAACTTATTTATAATTATTATAGACTAAGGGCTTTACTAAATAAGACGAATTTTAATTCATTATTATAAAATTTAAAGCTAAGAAAAAAAGAAAAAAAATTAAATCTTTTCTGATAGGGAATTAAAAATAAGAAATTATAGGTTAAGGTTTATTAGTTATTATAACAGCCTAGGTTTAGTTAGCCGTTATATCGTTTTTAGTACGTATTATCATATTATTTTTCCCGGTAAAAAAAGGCTTATTCCGAATTTTTTAAGCTTTTAAAGTAAAAAATATAACGCGAATATTTTGAAAAGTTATTATTAAGATATTTCTTCAGCCGGGTTTAAATTTAAATATTTATTAAATAAAAAAGGGGGATGTTAAAAATTATCGTTTTATAGTTAAATTATCGGGTTTTTAATATAAATAATATAATATATAATAGGTTTTTATATTTACGTATTAATTTATTTTTATTAATAATTTTCCCCTTTCGAATTATTATTAACGATATTAATTTTTTACTTTTTTCGTTAATTTTACTCCCGGCGTATTAATCTTTATATAAAAAAAGGTAAATTTATTATATTTAATAGCATAATATTATTTCGATTGCCGTTTTGGTTATTTTACTTATTCGGGAGTATTATTGTAATATTCTTATAATATAATTAAAATATTTTTAAAACCATTAATATTGTATTATTTAAGGTTAAAGTTTTATTTTTATTATTATATTTAATACTTTTTAAAGGAGACGTAACCGTATAACTAAATTAAATAAATTCATAGAATATGCTATCTCGATTACTAGGTATTATTATATCTTAACCTTTTCGTAAATTATCTCGTTATATCTTTATTAATAATTATTCTTAATCGAATTCTGGACGGTTTTCGTAATCCGGAGCAGCCGGATAAATTATAGTTTATATGTTTTTTATATCGAATTAAAAGTTAAACTTCGAAATTTTTAAGCTTTTACCGCTTATATCCAGCTTTTTTAATAGTTTCTTTATATAGTCGATATTTTTTATTATAAGGTCGTTTAATTTTTAATTATTTTTATTTATATAAAATAAATCGTATTCGATCTTTTAAAGTAAAATCCGTTTTTTTAAAAAAAACCCAGTTAAATCGACGGGGGTATCGATATTTTTAATTCGCTTTAAATTTTATAAAGTTTAAGGATTTTTAAAAAAACGTTTTCTATAAAAGTTTTACTCTCCCTAAAGGAGATGTAACTGTAAAACCAAATTAAACAAATAAATAAATCATGTTATCGGTTACTAAACTTTACTAAATTCCAACCTTATAAACTACTTAATTATGCCCCTATCGACGACCATTTTTAACGGAATTCTAAACGGTTTTCGTAATCCGGAATAACCGGATAAATTATTGTTCGTAATTTTCCTTATATCGATTTAAAAATTAAAATTCGACGTTCTTAAACTTATTATCGTTATCCTCTAGTTTTACCAGTAATTCTTCCATAAACCGGATATTTCTTAATATAAATTTACGTAAAAACTAATTATTTCTACCGTTTTAAATTAAATCGTATTCGAAAATTAATAGCAAAACTTAATTTTTTTCGGATAAGTTATTAATATCGACGGAAATATCGATATATTTTGCTCGGCCGATTATTTTATTTAAGTCGGGTAATTTAATTAAAACCGTTTCCGTCGAGATTTCGGAAATACGGAATATTGGAACTTTATATTCGAATTTAGCCGGTATATTTTAATTATCTTACTTAATAAAGGTTTAAAAAGGTACCTTAAGATTAATTAAGGTTAAACAAATCGTAAAACTGGCGAAAGATCGTAAAGTAGCCTTTTTATACGGACTTAAGATTTACCGCGAAAAATTTTATATTTCCTAAGTTATTATCTAAGATTCCTTTTATTAAACTAGCTAGAAAACATAAGGTTTATTAGGGTCGAAACTTGTTGGCATTACGTAATAATCGGTTTCGGGATAAGGTTTTTTGCGATTAAGGTATAATTTATCGTTACTGTAAAAACCATTAATAATAACCGTATTCGAAAATACTGGGTAAAGTATTTATCGTGTTAATTATTGGTATAATTACTTTATATCTTTAGCTCAGCCTGGATAAATACGGCTTGAACCTAACGACCTTGTATAAAAGGTTTACAATTACGGAATACCGGTATCTTATAATAGGAATTACCCGGTATATTTTAATTATTTTAATTAATTAAAATTCGAAAAATTATAAAATCGATCGAAATTATAAAGAATTATTTTAAAGTTCTTAACGCTTTTTTCTAGCTAATATTTAAACACTTTTAATAGTAGAATTAATAAAGGGTTATAAAATAACTATTTTATACGAACTTAATGTTTACCGTAAAAAACTTAATATTTCTTAAGTTATTATTTATTTTTTAAAAGATCCCCATTACCGAACTAGCTAAAAAGTATAAGCTTTATTATGGTCGAAACTTGTTAGCATTACGCAAATAAGCTTCCTAACCGATATTAATCGAGAAATTACGTATTTCCGGGAACTTAATAGTTAGTTTCGGAATAAGGTTTTTCGTAACCGGAACGTATAATTTATTATTACCGTAAAAACTATTAATAATTACCTTATTCGAAAATATTAAAAAATTTTTTATTATATTAATTATTAATATAATTATTTCGTATCTTTAATTTAGTTTAAATAATACGGCTTCAACTTAACGACCTTATAATATTATGTTTAATATTATAATTTTGTCGATTTTCTATTTCTTTTTATTATTAAATCCGATTTTATTATTTTTTGAATTTTCGGGTATTATGTTAGCAATAAGTTATGAAGGTATTTTCGTAATCCGACGGTATAAAAACTATAAAAGCTTTTTTATAAAAGGGGTAGGTTAAATTAATGTTTTTTTAAAGAATTTTATAATAGTTACGAATAATAAAGCAATTTAATTTATCATTTAATTTATTATTACCTTTTCTTTTAAATATATATAGATATATAATATTCGGAATTAAAATTAAATTAATTTATATTTATTTATTTAACTTTATATATATACTTACGTTTATATGCAAGGTAAAGTGCCATTGAGGTATCTAGCTATATACATACATACAGGGAGCTGATCCATTCACTAAGTACATACTTACGTTTATATTATAATATTTTTAAACGTATTTTAGTATAATTTTAACTTATTAACGATTAGTTGAACTGTTTTACGGTTATCTTTTTAAAAATTAGTATTTTCGAAAACTTTGTTATATTAACCTTTTAATTAAACGGAAAGAGTAGTTAGAAAGGTTTTTAAATATTATATAGTATTAGTTCTAGTAATATATAAAAAACTAATAATGATATGACGTTTATAACGGGTATAGTTAATAATTAAATCTTTGAATTATATTTAAAAAACGAATATAAGCGTTAATTAACATATCTGTTTATAATTTCGGTTAGTTTTACTATTTTAAAACAATTTTCGTGTTTTAATTTTTATTTAATCTTAAATATTTTAATAAATTTAATTCATAAATTGAAAATAAATTACTGGTTAAAATTAATATTAATTAAAATTTTATATCGAAAACTTAATACTAGTTTATATAATATATTACTATAATATTTCGTATTATTACGACTATAATATAACACGTAGTTTAAACTTTTTTATTTAAACGGTTTACTATAATAAGCACGTTATTTCTTTTATATTTATTTATCGATATCAAATAAAACTTTATTACGATATATTATTACATTCGTATAAGTAGTAATAAAGGTTTTAATAATGTTTTTAAAAGTTTTATAAACGTACTGATTTTAATTATTAATAATATTTTGTATAATAAATATGTATAGGATTTAATAAATTTATAATTAACTTTAATACTTATAATTATTTATTATTATTAATATAATTAAAAATTAAAGATTTAAAATTATTTTAAATTTTAATTAATATTATTTATAACCTGTATTTTAAGTTAAATTCGAATAGTTTCTTTTTTACGCCGAATTAAAATAAGATTTCTAGCTTTATACTAGTTACTAAGTTAACAAAACAGCTTATTAAATTTTTAAAGACTTTTATAAATAAATAAATAATAAGCGAAATAAAATAAAGAAGTTATTATAATAAAACAAGGTTAATTTTAAATTTATAAATAAGAATTTAATAATTTAAGTAATTTAATAAAATAAATTTTTTAAAATAAGAAGTAAAAAGAATTCTTAAAAAATATACAAGTTCAGTGCTATTCGGGTATCTAGCTAACTATATACAAACAGTTAATCTATCTACTAAGTACGTATATAAAGAATTATACAGCGCAACCGGAAAGCACCCTCGAAAAAATTGTACCTTTTAATAGCTAAGGTAATACGGGTTATTTAATACGATGACAAATAATAAATAGGTATACGATTATTTTAATTACTTAGTTCCTAAAGCCTTTAACCGTTTTAATTATCGCCGACACGGTAGCGGAACCAAAACCCTAATTAGTTTAATTGTTAGCTAGCAGGGGGTGCTAAACGTACCCTATATACGGAAAGGGTCCTTCTGATCGGAAGATATATATTCCGTTACTAGGCTATACAAAAGCTATACGCGTACGAGAAATATATACAAGTTAGCCTAATATAATAATATAACTAATATCCCCTATATTTAATAATAAAGAGTTTTATTCGTTTAATTCGCGTTATTATTAATTGATCAACTATTATTAAGACAATATAGGCTGTATATTAGTAGTAATTATTCGTATATTTTATTAATTACAATAATAACGGTATCGTTAACATTTTTCGTTATTTATAACGGACCTAAAGATTAGGACCGTTTTAAAAGCGAATTCCAGGTTAGAACGTACGCCCTTAATATATGGGATTATATCGATCCTGATTAATTACTTTTGTAATTTGTTAAATTAATAAAACCTGATATAATTTTATATCCGAAGCGACAAATCCGTTATACGATACGAATAAATACCTTTAACGGTTCCTTAATTATATTTATATCTTCCGGAAAAACTTATAAGGAAATTAATTACATTAATTACCCAACGAATACCTTTAAAATAACAACCGAAAGCAGATAAATTTATAATCAAAATTTTACGGCATATATTTATAAGGATTATAAATACGATATTTTCCGAAAAAATAATAACGACTTTACAAAATAAGTTCTGGAGTTAATATTTCCAGCAATTAAAAAGATAAACTTTGTCCCAGAAAAGAACTTACGGAAGTAATACGTTAAACTGGTTAAATCCGGTAAGGTATACGATAACAAACTTTTAATTAATACCTAACGAAAATGTCGCAAAAAGCTGAAATAAGCTTCGAAGTCGGTAAAAAAACTAAACGAATAGATTGTAAAATAACAAGAGGTTATAACTTAAAAACAGCAATATAAAATTCCAAAAACGAAAACAACGATCGTATAAGTTAACGATCTGTATATAATACTAACTTTTATTATAGGGATTTAAATAACTACGTTCTAAGTAGTAAAAAAAGCTAAAATTAATAACGGTACGATCAGCTATCAGGAAATAACGGCCAACCTTCTAAATTACTAGATTATAACCCATCTATAACCTATATCGAAAAATATCAAGGCAACGTTTCCAACGTTTTACGGGACATCCGTAAATTCTTTTAATTAAAACGATCCTAATTAGGAAAAGGTTAAAAATAACCTTTAACCGCAAGGAAAAACCCCAGGACGTAGGCCGAAACGAAACGGTTGTAAAAGTTCCTAAATAGGCCGAAATAATAACAGTAATAAGCAGAAACGTTAAAAGTCAGACGTATAAAGGATTCGGTACAAAACGTACCTAAACCCAACGTATAAATTACCTTAATACTATTACACGTTCCCTAACAAAATTC
Organism: Monosporascus sp. CRB-8-3; assembly: GCA_004155055.1. Lineage (NCBI taxonomy): Eukaryota > Fungi > Ascomycota > Sordariomycetes > Xylariales > Monosporascus > Monosporascus sp. CRB-8-3. Next base: position 81,177 of record QJNZ01000085.1, read on the forward strand.
CGGTAAAATTTAAACTTAACAAAAAATTTTTAATATTAATCCAGAACCAAATTACCTCCAATTAATCCTTAAAGGAAAAAATTAATCGTCTATCGAAAATTATAAAAAAGATAATTACTTAGGAAATAAATTAACTTTTAAAAGGAGTAAAACGGGTCCTAACGTACTTTTTAATCTCTAATTAACATAATACGGTAAACGCTATATTTTACCCTTTAAAAAATTCGTCCATTTTGGATTCAGAATTTACGATACATATTTTTAACCTTATTAACAGATTCCTAAACTATAAGATAACGATTTAAAGTAACAAAGTATACGTAGGAAATAGCTTTATCCCGATTAAAGGATATAGAAAAGTAAATATACTACTTTAAAGCCCTAACAGCCTAAAAACGTTACGTTTATACGACATAGCCCATTACGAAAACTTTATATATAACTTAATATCTTTCCGGTAACTCCGAAAAAAAAGGTATTAATAAAATAATTAAAAAATTAATAACTTTATTCGAAATAAATATAATTAAATAATTATTACGTTAATAAACAAATTTAATTAATTCGTTATCGAAAATATTAACGTAATAATTATCTATACAACTTTTACATTTTACAAATAAAACGTTAACTTATATATAGCGAAACTATTACAAATCGATAACGGTACAATTTAATACCTAAAATTAAAATACCTAAAGCCCAAAGTAATTACCTAGTTACAGTCCTATACAAAGGGAATACGCCTAAAAAATCTTACAACAGTTAAATACCAAATATATAGCAAAGTAAAGGCCAAAAGATAAATACGCCGAGAACTAAAGGAAAAAACCTTCCGATTAGGATAGCAAATCGCTATCGACTTTACGGATTTCGAAAAAAACCCTGAAAAATACAAATACGTTATATTTGTTACTAATAGGTACTTAAGCTTTATCTGGGATATTTACCTTAAGAACTGAAAGTAAAATATACTGATTATAGCATTCGAACACTTTTTAAAAGTTTTAAAAAATTAGGATAAAGTTTTTCTATAAGTAATTAAATACGATAACGAAATCTTAAAAAACCACCATCTTCGAAATATACTACAGTCGCTTTCTTTTAACATTAAACTTAAACCTTTAACACCGCATACCCAGGCTTAAAACGGGGGTGTAAAACGTTTAAAAGATATAATTAAAAAAAAATAACTGCGATATAAAATGGCGTTAAGTTACCTTTATTCTTAATTATATACATTTTTAAAATAGCAATATATCTATATAACCGTACCCCCAAATACGCATTTTTTTAACAAAGCTTATATAAAGTTTACTACATTTACTTAATATATAAAAATGGTATTATAATATTTAATTAAAAGTTTTAATAAACCTATTTGCAAATATACGGTTATATAGCTTACGTTATAATAATTACCGCCATAAAAAAAAAATAGAAACTTTAAAAGCTAAATCCTAAAACCTGGATTAATTTCTTAATTAATTACCGATTTACGAATATTTACGAAATTTGAAACCCGTTAATTAATAAAGTTGTTACTATTCGGAACGTACTGTTTAACAAAAAGGTTACCTTTTTAAATAATATCAAAAACTTAAAAAATAATTTTTTATACGTTATAAAAAAAAGTTATAAAAACTACTACGACAGATAAAAATATTTGATTAAGGCCTAGGTTACCCAAATATACAAATATAAGAAAAAAACGAAAACCTAAACGGAATAATTCAGTTACCGGTTAAACAGGAAAAGTGATTCCAAAATAACATAGGCGTATAAAACGTACGGAATAAGGAAAAACAAGCCTATTTATATAAGACTAATCACCTTTATATAATTGTTATATTTAAATTACTTCCGTCCCTTAAATAATTACCTTTACCAACGTTTACTTTAATAACTGTTACAATTATTACGTTAACGGAAGTAATAAAGGTAACCTTAAACTTTTATTATATTATTTAACCCAAGGTGACGGTAAAAAATCAAGGTACCCTACGGGTTATAAACGTAAACTTTCCGTACGTTCCGTATCGAAAAAATAGTTATCGGTACGATTATAAAATATAAAAAGTTACGTTTAACGTAAAACAAATAATTTACTTTATTAATACAATCGATAATCGGCCGGTAAGTTGCAAAAATTTAAAAAAATTAATTACCCGAAATACGTATTATTTTAATCGAAAAAACTTTAATACGAAAATATACAAAATCCTTAAATTACGAAACCGGATATATAAGCGTAACTTACCACTACCGCCGTAAGGCTATAAAAAGTTAAGTATATATTCTTTAAAGGAAATATTTTGTAAAACCGAAAAGGCTTACTTATAAAACCATAAAAAAATACGATCCTAGGAAATTATTAATCAGTTTTCTGTTAAAAGAAATCAAGTTCTAAGATATATATAGATATATATTTATAAATTCGATAAACATAATTAATTACAAAAATACAAAGCACGTTTTATTATATAAAGCAATTAACAGCTAAAAAACGTTTATAACAATACATATATATCCACTTTAATTAGAAAGTTATTTAAAACCTTAATCGTTATTACGGCTAAATTCGACTTAGAACTAAAGTAATATAATGCTATTAACGCTTTCGTTACCGCCTAATTACCTTATAAAGTATATATAAAAACACTCCCAGAATACCCGTAACGTAGTAAAACTTTTCTAATTAAAAAGGCTTTATACGGCTTAAAAAAGTTACCATTATTATAGCAAAAAAACTTTACCGGAACGCTTAAAAAACTAAGATTTAACCCCGTTTTTCATAAACCTTGTTACTTTACTTGTTAAAAAGTACTTATCTTTTTCTTCGTAAACGATATTATAACAGCATATCGCAAAAAAGATTAAGATTTCATTAATTAATTAATTTAACAAATTCGGGAACGGTATACCCTTACAAGGGGTAAGGATTTATAATAATTCCTTAATATTAAAATAATTAAAAATAGATTTAATAGAAAAATCTAATTATTTTAATCCGATTTTATAAACAAGCTAATTAACTTTATCCTTAAAAAAATTTAAATAACTTTCCAAAAACGCTTATAACTAACGTTAAGTTACTGCCAAATTCTAATCTAACCTATCCAAACTTTATTAACAGATACCAAAAAAAATCAGTTCTATTTTTTATATAACGATTAATACGTAACCCGATATATCCTTTACCATATCCTAATTTACCCGTTTTAACCTAAACCTTAATAACGTATATCACAAAACCGTTAATTAAGTTATAGTATATTTAATCAGGATTAAAACGTTAACGTTATAATTCGGAAACAAAAATTCGTTAAATACTTAAAACAACACCTTCTTCGCAAATAATACGATTAATTAAAAAAACTCTTAAATTTACGTCATAAAGCTATTTAAAAAAGTAATAAAATAACGGGCGAACAAATAAAACATAATAACTACTTTTATAACCGAAACGAAATTACTATCCTTTACGCAAACTACAAAAAAAACCTTATTTAACTCTTAATTAATTAAAAAGCTAGAAATTACCCTAAATACTAAACCGCTAAATATATAATACGATAATCAACAAACGATACAGCTTATTAACGCCGACGTTACCCTATTACAAATAAAACTACGATACGTAAATATACATAACCACTAACTACGAAAAACCGCAAAAAAAAACTTAATCAAAATAGATTATATACTTACGGACAACATACTAACTAATAAACTAATTAAAACCCTATTACGCAAACCGTTTAAACACTTCAAAAAGCAGCTAGGACTAATAAATATTACGGAAACCCTCGAACGGCAAAAAAATACCCTGCGAATAATTTCAAAAAAGGAATTAACTAATCAAAAAAGATCAATCACAGGAAAAAAAATCGAATAAAAAACTATAACTTTAAAAAGTAATAAGATATAACGATCAACGCCATAAATACTTCAAGGCGGTAAAGGGGTATGTCAGCTAGCAAAGGATACTAAACGCACCCTATATACGAAAAAGGTCCTTTTAATCGGAAAATATATATTCCGTTACTAGGCTACACAAAAGCTGTACGCGTACGAGAAACACACGCAAGTTAACCTAATACAACAACACAACTAATGTCCCCTATATCTAACATTAATTCCTTTAAGCTGGCGCCACTTAAAGAAACGGTAGCCTAAAATAGATTCGAACCAGTTATCATTTATAATTAATGATAATAAAATGCTTAAACCTGTGGTAATTAAAAATAATACTTAAGCTTACAATTACTAAGCTATTAAATTATTTTTAAATAATATTAATAATATAATATAATATTAAAATTTAAATATATAATAAATAAACGCATTTTAATATAAATTTAAAAATCTTATAATATTTAATTTCTTACTTAACTAGTAGTTTTTATTTATAATAAATTTTAATATTATAAACGTAAGTTATAAATAAATTAGAAATAATTAAAAATAAAAATAAAAATTAATTTAAAAATTAAGTATTATATATTATAATAAAATATATTATATTTACAATTATTATTAAATAAAACTTTATTAATTTTAGGTTCGAAATTATAAACCTTTTTAATATATCGTATTTTAACTTAATATTTCGAATAAATTTAAATTTTATAAAAATTATTTTTAAGTTTTATTATAATATATTTATTATTACCTTTTTAATTCAAATAAATTTAAAATCCTAATAGCCTAATAGTTGCAAACCTAGATATTGTTTTTAATTATGATAAACTTAAATACCCTGTTATAATTAATTATAAAAGATAGCTAGTTCGAATTTAGTTTAAAACCCCGTTTTTAAGTAACGCTAGTTTAAAAAGCTAACCATTTAAGACTTAGGCTCCGCTATCGTATCGGTAACAACTAGAGCAATTAAAAGCTTTATTACCGTAAATTAAAACCCGTATTGCGCTTTTTCGATTTATATTAAAAAGTTACCTTATTAAAATCATGCCTTATTTTTACGATTATCACTGCGTCGTAGACATAGTTATAGCTAGGACTTTATAACTTAAATATCGATCTATAAAAAACCTATAACAATAATAAAACTATTAGTAATTATATTACATTCTTTAGCCTAAGGTTTTATATCCTGCTAATTCTAAATTACATAGATCTAACTGTAGGGGGGGGAGGGGGGGCAAGCAGCTAGATATAGCTAACTTATTTATTCTTATAATTTTAGAGCTACTAATTAAAGCGTTTTTAATTCTTTTAACAGTATAATAATAAATTACTATATCTGTCGATAAAAACCTTAAAAATAAAACCTAATAGTATTTTATAATTTCATAGTTTTAATTAACGTATTATTATATAAAAAACATAAATTTAAATTAAAAACCGCTAAATATAATAATAATAATAATAATAATAATAATAATAATAATAATATTAATATTAATAAATTAAAAAATAATAAAAAATACTATTATATATAGCTTAAAAAGGTTTTAAACTATATATAAAAGCGTTCGATCGGGTATTATTTAATTAAAAAATAAAAAAATATAATATTAATTTTCGATTAATATATATCTTTTTACCGTAACGCCTTTATAATTACGACGTAATAATTATAACCTATGCGGTTAAAACAATTACTAAACGTGCTTTTTCTATATTAAATTATTTTTAAAAGGTTTATGGCAAAATAACGTATTTAGAAATTACGGTATCGTTTTTTAAAAAAGCGTTTTGGATTTAGTAAATCTTAATCTTTATAGTTTCGACGTAATAATTATAACTCGTATAGTCGACAAAAATTAATATACGGATTTTCTCTATATAAAATACATTTAAGAAGCCCGGTATACGATAATACGGTTAATAGTTATATTATCGCAGCTATAAGGGCGATACGGTTATTTATTTTCCAGCTTTAAATTTAACCGTAATAGCTATATCTTTGATTTAATAAAAATGGAATTTATATATATATATTAGTATATATTTAACGTATATATAAAATTTTATATTTATTAAGTTTAAATTAGCTGCGTAATAATTTTTTTCTATATAAAGTTTTAAAGTTTTTAAGGCATTAAAGAAAAATTAATAATTTTATTATGGAGATATTAAACGAAATTGTTATTCGTATAATCATATTTTAAATTTCGTTTCCTTACTACGAAATACGTATTTTAATTAGAAAAAAAACTAATATATAAGTTATAAAACGCGTAAAGCTTAAGTTAACTGAGGTAATTAAAAAGAAACGGTTTTTAAAAAGAGATTTGAGATTTCTGCTGTAAATCTTTTATTATTTCTATAGCAATCTCACTTTTTATCTGCTTAGAGGCGACAAGGCGTTAGTTATAATAATTTTTCTAAAGGTAGATAACTTTTAATTTTTATTCGCTTATATCATCTAATTAACTTTCGCAAAAAAAGCTACCTTGAATTATATCTATTTTACATTATAATATATATACTAATACTGGTCATCATTATAAATTATAACATTATATTCATCGTAACGAAACGTTATTTATCCGGTTAACTAGCGATTTATAATATTATTACTTATAATTTAAAATCTTATTCGTTATATACCGCGATTAAAATATCTTAAATAAACCTAATACTTTAAAAGAGATTTCCTTAAAACTTTATAATATAAATTAATAAAGATTTTTATATTACTAATACGAAAAAAACTCCGTAAAACTCTTTTTCGATCGTTAAAAAATAACTCAAAATATTAAAAATCTTTAATAACTAGGACTTTACGGAAGGCGGTTATGTTTCCATATAATTTCTATAAAAAGAAAGTTAATAACGATACGGTAAAGCAAGAAATTATATATATAAACCTACGCTACGTTACGTTAAAATTTATAATCCTATTTAAATTTAAACCTCCGTTAATTATCGAAATTAACGGTATTTATATTAAAATTATATTTATAAAAAACTCGAAATATTATAATTATTTTTTCTATTTAATCTTCGAAAAAATTTCAAATAACCTTTTTATATTTACTTCTTTCCTTTAACTTCTTTCGAATTCATGAAATCCTTTTGTTTACAGTCAAGTTAATATTAAAAAATAAAATAATTGAATTATTAACCGAAGTAATTTAATTTAATTTATTATTAAACGTTAAAAATTCTATCGCTTAATTAAAAAATAACGTGACGTTGTTAACTTTTTTCAAAATAATAACTTATTTCATTATTTCGCAATTTTTGTAAGCGGAACCCGTTATTACTAAACCCTTTTCGCGTAAATATAAAAACAAATATAATGAAAAAAATTATCAAAAATATATAATACAGAAAATTATAAATATTTCTAAGCTTATTTACGAAAAAAACAACCAGACGTTAAATTAAATTTAATCAATTATTACCTTTTCTATTAATTTTTTTTCTTTCTCTTATAAAATGCTAATAGGACCTCCGCCTTTATCTACATAATAACCTATCTATATTAAAAATAACCCGTAAAAAATTAAACCTAAATTTTAAAACCCGTATCGTAAACTTTGCCAAGAATTATAATATTAAAAAACAACTTCCCGTAATATCTTATAATATACTTATTTGCCTTAATATTACTTCTTAAAGTACAAAATTTACGTATTATTTTTTATATTTATTTAACTTATTATAACGTTCGTAATCCTAAATCCGAAATTTTCGATAAAGCACTTTCTATCGATCGCGAAAAAAAAGCTAATAATTAAATAACATAGGAAAAAATCCACTCTTATTTAATACGTATTAACCAACTCCTCCTTATAATTATATAAAAAAACAGATATAACTTTTTAATATACATATCGTACTATAATTAACCGCGAAAACGTAATTTTTTCTTAATTTATATAAATTCGATATTATTCATTTATCAAATCTATTTTTTAATTAATTAAGATAATATAAAAAAGCAGCTTTAATAAAGTAAATAATAATGGCCTTACTTTACCCTTATATTTATCAATAATTAATAACTTAAAATAAATCTTAATTAACGGATTAAACCGCGCGTTAAAACGGAAAATAGTTTTATCCAAGTAAGGTCGTTAGGTTTAAGCCGTATTATTCAGGCTAAGTTAAAGATACGAAATAATTATATTAATAATTAATACGATAAATATTTTACCTAATATTTTTAAATACGGTAACTATTAATAATTTTTACGGTAATAATAAATTATACGTTTCGGTTACGAAAAACCTTATCCCGAAACCGATTATATAATGCCGATAAGCTTCGATTTTAATAAACCTTATGCCCTTTAATTAATTCGGTAAAGGGAATTTTTTGGAATATAATAATTTAAGAGATAATAAGTTTTTCGCAGTAAACCTTAAGTCCGTATAAAATAGTTGCTTTATAACCTTTTACCCGTCCCATAATTAAAAATATTAGATATTAGTTAGGAAAAAGGGTTAGGAATTTTAAATTAATTATTTTTAACCTTAATCGATTTTACAATACCTTTTCGAATCCTTATTAATTAAAATAGTTAAAACATACCGGGTAATTCTTATTATAAAATACCGGTATTCCGTAACTATAAAATCTTTACGAAAAACGTTTTTTTTTTAATTTTTAAATTTAATAAAACTTTAAGATAAACCAAAAATATCGATATTTCCGTTAATTTAGCCGATTTTTCCTAAATAAATCGGATTTTATTTTTAATTTTTAAATACGATTTAATTTATATAAATAAAAATAATTAAAAGTTAAACGATTTTATAATAGAAAATATCGACCGTATAAAGAAACTATTAAGAAAATTAAATATAAACGGTAAAAAGCTTAAAATTTTCGAAATTTAACTTTTAGTTCGATATAAGCTAAAGAATTACAAATAATAATTTGTCCGGTTATTCCGGATTGCAAAAACCATCCAAAATTCGGTTAAGAATGGTCGTCGATAGGGGCTTATATAACAGAGCAGTCTAAAATCACCTTAAAATAAGACGCCTGTAAAAAGGTTAAAGCTTAATAAAGCTTAGCAACCGATACCACAATCTATCCATTTGTTCAATTTTGTTCCACGGTCACGTCTCCTTTATGGAGAATAGTTTTATCTATGAAATCTTTTTTATATATATCAGGATCTAGCTATACATTAAAGGTTTTTAATTTTATTTCAACGTTTACATCTTTCCGTTTCCGTTTTATTTTACTCTGATTTCGTACGAAAAATTAATAGAAATCGGGGTATTAAACGGAGAATAATAATATCGTTAACGTTAACAATAAAAACACCTTCGTACCCGCGTTTTTATAAAGTAGCGTAACTTGTCAGATATAAGAGACATTAGTTATGTTATTATATTAGACTAAGTTACGTATATTTCTCGTACGCGTATAACTTTTGTATAGCCTAACAACGGAATATATATCTTCCGATTAAAAGGAGCTTTTCCGTATATGGTATATATTTAACACCCTTTATTAGCTAACATACCCCTTTAACGCCTTAAAGCATTTATAGCATTAATCGTTACGTATTATTATTTCTTAAAGCTATAGCTTTTTATTTAACTTCTTTTCCGGCGATTAAATCCTTTTAATTAGTTAATTCCTTTTCTAAAATTATTTACAAAATATTCCTTTACCGCTCGATGGTTTCCGTAATATTTATTAATTTTAATTACTTTTTAAAATGCCTAAACGGTTCCCGTAATAAGGCTTTAATTAGTTTATTAGTTAGTATATCGACTGTAAACGTATAATCTATTTTAATTAAGTCTCTTTTTGCAGTTTTTCGTAATTAATAATTATATATATTTACGTACCGTAACTTTGTTTATAGTAAGGTGACGTCGGCGTTAATAAGCTATATAATTTATTAATTATCGTATTATATATTCAACTGTCTAATATTTAAAGTAATTCTTAGCTTTTTAATTAATTAAAAATTAAATAAGTTTTTTTTATAACTTACGTAAGGGATAATAATTCCGTTTTTATTGTAAAAGTAATTATTGTGTTTTATTTATTTCTTCGTTATTTTATTACTTTTTTAAATAACTTTATAACGTAAACTTAAGAGTTTTTTCGATCGATCGTATTATTTATAAAGGAAACGTTATTTTAAATATTTAACAAATTTTTATTTTTAAACTGTAACGTTTATATTTTAGTACCGATTAGGTATAATATAACTGGATTAATAGTTTTGTAATATATATTGCTAGGGTTTAAGTTAAAACGGGCAAATCGGGATACGGTAAAGGATATATCTGGTTACGTATTAATTGTTACGTAAATGATGGAATCGATTTTTTTTTAATGTTTGTTAATAAAGCTTAGATAGGTTAGATTAAGATTTAGTAATAGTTTAACGTTAGTTATAAGCATTTTTAAGAAGTTATTTAAACTTTTTTTAGGGATTAAGTTAGTTAGTTTATGTATAAAGTTAAATTAGAATAACCAGACTTTTCTGTTAGGTTTATTTTTAATTAATTCGATACCGAGGAATTACTATAGGTCCTTAATCCCTATAAAGGTATACCGTTCCCGAATTTGCTAAATTAACTAATTAACATGGTTTTAATTTTTTTTACGATATACTGTTACGATATTATTTATAAAAAAAAAATAAGTATCCTTTAACGAATAAAGTAATAAGGTTTATAAGGAATAAGGTTAAATCCTAGTTTTTTAAACGTTCCGGTAAAGTCTTTCTGCTATAATAATAGTAACTTCTTTAAGCCGTATAAAGTTTTTTTAATTAGGAGAGTCTTATTATATTACGGGTATTCTATGGGTGTTTTTATATATACTTTATAGGGTAGCTAGGCGTTAACGAAAACGTTAACAGTATTATACTGCTTTAGCTTTAGGTCGAATTTAGCCGTAATAATAATTAAGGTTTTAAATAATTTTCCAGTTAAAATAAATACGTATATATTATTATAAACTTTTTTTAGCTATTACTTACCTCGTACGATAAGACGTATTTTGTATGTTTGTAACTAGTTATACTTGTCGAACTTATAAATATATACTTACATATACCTTAAAACCTGTTTCCTTTTAATAGAAAATTAATTAACGATTTCTTAGGATCGTATTTCCTTGTAACTTTATAAATAAGCCTTTTTAGCTTTACGAAATATCTCCTTTAAAAGGTATATATTTAGCTTTATATAGCCTTACGGCAGTAGTAATAAATTACGTCTATATATCCGGTTTTACGATTTAGGGATTTTATATATTTTCGTATTAAACCCTTTCCGATTAAAATAACGCATATTTCGAGAAATTAACTTTTTTTAAATTTCCGTAACTTACCGGCCAATTATCGATCGTACTAATAAAATAAGTTATTCGTCCTACGTTAAACGCGGCTTCTTATACTTTATAATTATGCCGATAATTATTTTTTCGATATAAAACGTATAGGAAATTTACGTTTATAACCCGTAAAATACCTTCGTTTTTTATTATTACTTTAAGTTAAATAAGGGAATAAAAGCTTAACGTTACGGTTATTATTTCTATTAACATAATAATCGTAATATTTAATAAAATAAACGTTAATTAATGTAATTATTTAAAAGATAGAAATAATTCGAATATAACGGTTATATAAAAATAATTAATCTTATATAAATAAACTTATTTTTTCCTATTCCGTACGTCTCGTACGCCTATACCACTTTAAAACTACCTTTTTTCTTTAACCGGTAACTAAATTATTTCGCTTAAATCTTTATTTTCTTTTTATATCTCTATATTTAAATAACCTAAGCCCTAATTAAATAATTTTACCTATCGTAATAACTTCTGTAACTTTGTTTTTATAACGTATAAAAGGTCGTTTTTTAAATCTTTAATATTACCTAAAAAAGTAACTTTTTTATTAAACTATACGTCTCGAATAATAACAACCTTATTAATTTGTAAATTGCAGATTTCGTAAATATTTATCAATCGGTAACCGATTAAAAAACTAATCTATATTTTAAAATTTAATTTTTAAAAATATTTTTTTATAGCGGTAATTATTATAACGTAGGTTATATAACCGTATATTTATAAATAAACTTATTAAAACTTCCGATTAAGTATTATAATCCCGTTTTTATATATTAAATAAATATAATAAATTTCGTATAAATTTTATTTAAAAATACGTATATAAAAGTACGGTTATATAAATGTATTATTATTTTAAAAATATATATATTTAAAAAGAAAAATAACTTAACGCTATTTTGTATCATAATATTTTTTTTAATTATACCCTTTAAACGTTTTATAATCCCGTTTTAAACCTGGGTATATAATATTAAAAGTTCGAAGTTAATATTAAATAAAAGGATTATAATATATTTCGAAATTAATAATTTTTTAAAATTTCATTATCGCATTCGATTACCTATAAAAAAACCTTATTTTAATTCTTTAAAATTCCTAAAAAATATTCGAACGTTATAATTAATATATTTTACTTTCAGTTTTTAAAATAAATATTTTAAATAAAATCTAAGCACTTATCGGTAACGAATATAACGTATTTATATGCTTTTAGGTTTTTTTCGAAATTTATAAAATTAATAATATTTCGTTATCTTAATTAAAAAACTCCTTCCTTCGGTTTTCGGCATATTTACCTTTTAACCTTCTCCTTATTACATATTTAATATTCGATTATTATAAAACCTTTCAAACGTATTCCCCTTATATAAGACTATAACTAAACAATTATTTCGAACCTTAAATATCCTAATCTCAGGTATTAAATTATACCGTTATTAATTCGTAATAATTTCGTTATATATAAATTAACGTTTCGTTTATAAAATACAAAAATTATATATCAAACTATTACGCTAATATTTTCGATAACGAATTAATTAAACTTATTTATTAACATAATAATTACTTAATTATATTTATTTCGAATAAAACTTTTAACTTCTTAATTATCTTATTAATACCTTTTTTTTCAGAACTGTTAAAAAATATTAAATTATATATAAAGTTTTTATAATAAGTTACGTTATATAAATATAACGGTTTTAAATTTTTAAAGCTTTAAAACAATATATTTACTTTTCCGTACTTTTTAATCGGAAAAAAATTATTTCTTATGTATATTCCGTTACTTTAAATTATTATTTTATATTTTAAAAATCTGTTAATAAAATTGAAGATATATATCGTAAATTCTAAATCTAAAATAAATAAATTTTTTAAAAAATAAAACGCAATATTTACCGTATTATGTTAATTAAAAATTAAAAAACATGTTAACACTTATTTTATTTTATTTTAGGATTTAATTTATCTCTTAAATAATTATCTTTTCTCTAATTTTTAATAAACCATTAATTTTTTCCTTTAAAAATTGATCGGAAATAATTCGATGCTAAATTAACGTTAAAATTACCTTTTTAAATTAAACTTTATTAAAACTTTATTAAAAAACGCATAAAAATATTAAGATAACATATATCAAAAGTTTAAATACGTTTTATATAAAACTTTTTATATATCTAACTTTTAGCATTTCTACTTATTACTGCTATTATTTTCGCCCGTTTAGGAACTTTTATAACCGTTTCGTTTTAACTTACGTCCCTAGATCTTACCTTACGACTAAAAGTTATCCTCAATCTCCTCCTAATTAAAATTATCCTAATTAAAAAAATGCGCGGATATCCCGTAAAACGTCAGAAACGTTACCTTAATATTCTTTAATATAAGTTATAAATAAGATATAATCTAATAATTTAAAATATTAACTGCTATTTTTTAATAATTAATCGTAATATTATTAATTTTTAATGTTTTTAATATCTAAAATATAATTATCTAAGTTTTTATAATAAAAACTAATATTATATATAAATTATTAACTTATATAACCGTTATCTTCGTTTTTAAAACTTTATATTATTACTCTTAAGCTATAATCTCTTATTACCTTACGATTTATTCGTTTAATTTTTTTACCAACTTTAAAACTTACTCTAGCTTTTCGCAATACTTTCGTTAAATATTAATTAGGAACTTATTATTATATACTTTAACAGATTTAGCCAGCTTAACGTATTATTTCCGTAAGTTTTTTCTTAAAAAAAAAACATCTTCTTAATCGTTAAACATATTAATTTTAAAACTTATTTTATAAAGTCGTTATTATTTTTTCGGAAAATATCGTACTTATAATCCTTATAAATTTATACCGTAAAATCCTAATTATAAATTTAATTATTTTCGGTTATTATTTTAAAAGTATTCGTTAAATAACCGATATAATCGATTTTTTCGCAAGTTTTTCCGGAAAATATAAATATAATTAAAAAACCGTTTAGGATATTAATTTATATCGTATAGCAGATTCGTCTTTTCGGATATAAGGTTATATTAAGTTTTATTAGTTTAATAAGTTACGGAAATAACTAATTAGGATCGATATAATTCCATATATCGAAAACGTACATTTTAACCTAGAATTCGCCCTTAAAACGATCCCAGTTTTTAAGTCCGTTATAAATAACGGAAGATATTAACGATACCGTTATTATTGCAATTAATGAAATATATAAATAATTACTATTAATATACAGTTTATATTATCTTAACAATAACTAATTAATTAATAATAACGTAAATTAAATAAATAAACCTCTTAATTATTAAATATAAAGGACATTAGTTATGTTGTAATATTAGGCTAAGTTGCGTATGTTTCTCGTACGTGTACAGCTTTTATATAGCCTAATAACTGAACATATATCTTCCGATTAAAAGGAGCCTTTTCGTATATGGTATACGTTTAGCACCCCCTGCTAGCTGATATATCTTAATAAAGCTTTAATAGGCCTTTAGCGTTAGCACCTTTTATATTAGGCTAGTAACCTACTAAAAAATTATTATAATTAACTTCTTATCGTTTTTAAGCAAATACCTGCTATTACTTACTATACCGCCGCTACCTAGTAATATAATTATATTTAGCCGTAACTGCAGCTATAATTATAATTACAACTTTTTAATTTTCTTTAATATTTTTAAAACTTGGCAATAGCAGTAACAATAACACCGTTAATAACATCTACAGCTTTATCGGCGCCCGCGCCGTTTAAGGTAGCGATAACCTTAACCGCTACGGCGGCTTTAAATCTTAGACGTAAGGCTACCGCGTTGCCGCGGAAGCACAATATGCCCTCGTTTTAATAGCGATAGCCATACGCCCCAGGTTAGGGGGGGTTCCCCCCGGGGTTAGCCAGGTGGCAGTAGTGTTATGGCAGGTGTTGCCAAAGCCTTCTTATTTAAGACGTGCTAAGATTTAAATGCGGCAACCGGTTTTAAGGGAGCGGGATTTTCGACATAATAACCCTCGTTTATTCCGTTCGCAAGCTTATTATATTAAAACGAGGATACGTTATTAGTAAAAACTCGTTACTATTACATACTATATTTAATACGTAACAAGTAATTCTAAATTAAAGCTAGATATATAAATATTAAATTCGGTTATAACTATTACGATTAATTTAATTACTAATTATTAATCATTATAAAACGTTATAAAAATATTATAGCGAATTAAAATATCTTAATTTTAAAAAATATTATTATAATATAATAAAAATTTATTATAAATTTTATTAATAAAATATTTTTTATTAAATAAATTCAATATCGGTAATTATATTATACTTTTCAGCCTAGGATTCTGTTTTAAATTACTTATTTTTTACTAAAAAGGAACAAGTAGTTAAATATAGCTATAACTTCTTTATTCTTATAATTAAAGATTATAAATTAAAGCTCTTTTAATCTTTTTAACGGTTTAATAATAAATTACGACATTTACCGATACGCCCTTATAGCTCTAGGGTTGTTATGAAGCTATTCGGACCTTTATTAACCTTACTAGTATCTTAGAAATTATTAAAAGGTTTTTTTTTTCGTTTTATATAAGTTCTTTAGTTCTTTTATAATAAAGCTAGCCTTATATTTTATACTATATTTCGACCGTTTATCTAAGTTATTATTCCTCTATTTTAAATGATTCTTTATTATATAGCCGTATTTACTATAAATAAAGTAAAATACCTAGCCTTCTTGATTTATAAGAGCTTATTTTACCCGCTTTACTTCGTATTATAACTGTTGCTATTTCCTTTTTTCGAATTTTTCTCTTAGAATTCGGCGATAAAGTTATTATATACCTATTTTACTGTTATAGTTAAGTACTAACAAAACATTTCTTTTATTCACCTTTTTTAAATATTACCGTTATAATTCCGAATTACGTTAATTAATATATTAACTTTATTATACCGTTATATTAAGTTTTCAAAATTAATTATATAGTTTACCGTTATTTACTTTTTAAAAATTCTTTTACCTATTAAACCTAGACTTTAAGGTTTATTTTTAATCGATTTTTTTCGTTTTATATAAGCGTTTTAATATTGTAATTATTTTCGTTTTTTATAAATTTAATAACGATTATTATAAGAGTTGTTTTAATATTAGTAATAATAGTAATAATTAATTTAGCTGTATTAATATAAGTAAGTTTTACCGAATTACCGTTACGGTATTTAATTATTATTATTAGGAATTTTATATATTATAAAGATATAAAGTTAAGAATACGGATGTCGGCGAGCTAGCTAGCTATATATATCAGCTAGTAGGGGGTACTAAACGCACCCGATATACGGAAAGGATCCTTTTAATCGGAAGATATATGTTCCGCTACTAGGCTATATAAAAACTGTACGCATACGAGAAATATACGCCAGTTAGCCTAATATAATACTATAATTAATATTTTTTATATTTAATAATTAAAAGTTTTATTTATTTAATTCGCGTTATTATTAATTAATTAAATATTGTTAAAACTTTATAAGTTATATATTAATAATAATTATTAATATATTTTAGTAATTATAATAACAACGGTAATATTAACGTTCACCGTTTTTTAAAATAGATTTAAGGATTAAAACCGCTTTAAAGGCGAATTTTAAATTAAAACGTACGTTTTTGATATATAGGATTATATCGATTTTAATTAATTATTTTCATAACTTATTCAATTAATAAAGTTCGATATAATTTCGTATCCGAAAAAACTAATCCGTTATACGATACGAAATAATACCTTAAACGGATTTTTAATTATATTTATATTTCCAAGAGATTATCGCAAAAATCCATTATACTAGTTATTTAACGAATAATCTTAAAATAATAACCGAAAAAAAAATTTATAAATAGGACTTTATTGCATATATTTATAAAAATTATAAAGACGATATTTTCTGAAAAAGCAACAACGACCTTATAAAATAAATTTTAACATTAATATTTTTTAACAATTTAAAAAAAATCCCTTTAAAAAAGATATACGGAAATAATACATTAAGTTAATTAAATCTAGGAAAATATACGATAATAAAATTTTAATTAATACTTAGCGAAAATACCGTAAAAAATTAAATTAAACTATAAAATCGGCAAAGAAATTAAACGAATAAATTATAAAGTAGTAAAAGATTATAACTTTAAGATAATAATATAGTATTTTAATAACGAAAATAACGATTATATAAATTAATAACTTATATATAATATTAGCTCTTATTATAAAGATTTAAATTATTATATTTTAAATAATAATGAAATTAAAAATTAATAACGCTACGATTAGTTATTCAGAAATAGTAATTAATTTTTTATAGGATATCCGTAAACCTTTTTACTTAGGACGATTTTAATTAGGAAAATATTAAGAATAACTTTTAATCGTAAGGAAAGGCATTAAAACGTAAATTAAAACTAAGAAATCGTAAAGGTTCTTATTTAAATCGAAACGGTAATAAACGAAAACGTTAAAAATTAGATATATAAGGAACCCGTTATAAAGCGTATTTTAGTTTCTTTTATAGATTTTCTTAATATTATTATATATATTTTAAAAAGCCCTAGTAAATCTTTGCTTTAATCATAGAATAATGATATATGTTTAAGGCCGAATATTTTCCGATTAATTTTTAAAGGAAAAGATTAACCGTTTATCGAAAAGTATAAAGAAAATTATTACTTAAGAAATAGATTAATTTTTAAAAGTAATAAAGCTAGTTCTGCCGTATTTTTTAATTTTTAAATAACGTATTATAATAACCGTTACGTTTTACTTTTTAAGGAATATGTTTATTTTAAATTTTAAATTTACGATATATATTTTTAAATTTATTAGCAATTTTTTAAATTTTAAATTAATCGTATAAGGTGACGGGGTGTACGTAAGTAACAGTTTTGTACCGATTAAAGGGCACAGAAAAATGTATGTAATATTTTAAAGCTTTAACGGTACGAAAACGTTACGTTTGTATAACGTAGTTTATTGCGAAAGTTTTATATATAACCTGGTATTTTTCCGGTAGTTCCGGAAAGAAAAGTATTAGTAAAACAACCGAAAAATTAAAAGTTTTCTACGAAATAAATATAATTAAGTAATTATTATATTAATAAATAAGTTTAATTAATTTAATATCGAAAATATTAACGTAATAATTATTTATATAACTTTTATAATTTAAAAATAAAACGTTAATTTATAAATAACGAAATTATTATAAACCGATAACGGTATTATATAATATTTATAATTAGGTTATTTAAAACCCGAAATAATTACTTAATTATAATTTTACACGAAAAGAATCCTTTTTAAGAGTTTTATAATAATCGAATATTAGGTATATAATAAGGCGAAAGTTAAAAAGTAAATATAGTACAAATTTAAATAGGAAGTTTTCCTATTAAGTTAAAAAATCGTTATTAATTTTATAAATTTCGAAAAAAACCAGAAAGATATAAATACGTTATATTCGTTACCGATAGGTACTTAGGTTTTATTTAGGATATTTATTTTAAGAACTAAAAATAAAATATATTAATTATAACGTTCGAAAACTTATTAATAGTTTTAAAAAAATTAAGATATGGTTTTTTTAAGTAATCGAATATAATAACGAAGTTTTAAAAAATTCATAATTTCGAAATATATTATAATCGTTTTTTTAATATTAAATTTAATTTTTTAGTATTTTATATTTAAAATTAAAACGGGGGTATAAAAGTTTTAAAGGGTATAATCAAGAAAAAAACGATTATAATACGAAATAGCCTTAAATTATATTC
This sequence comes from Monosporascus sp. CRB-8-3, assembly GCA_004155055.1. Classification (NCBI taxonomy): domain Eukaryota; kingdom Fungi; phylum Ascomycota; class Sordariomycetes; order Xylariales; genus Monosporascus; species Monosporascus sp. CRB-8-3. The sequence continues at coordinate 100,357 of QJNZ01000085.1, forward strand.
GTTTTAAATTGTATATATTTGTAAAACGGTAATATTTTTATATAACCGTATTTTTAAATACGTATTTTTTTTATAAAGTTTATATACGGTTTATTATATTTATTTAACTTATAAAAATAGCGTTATAATATTAAATCGGAAAATTTAATTAGTTTATTTACGAATATACGGTTATATAATTTACGTTATAATAATTACTGTTATAAAAAAATAAAGATATTAATAATTAAATTTTAAAATATTAATTAGTTTTGTAATTAATTACTGATTTATAAATATTTATAAAATTTAAAATCTGTTAATTAATACGATTGTTATTATTCGAAATATATAGTTTATGAAAAAAGTTATTTTTTTATGTAATATTAAAAATTTAAAAAAATATTCTTTTTTATACGTTATAAAAAAAAGTTATAAAAGTTATTTCGATAAATAGAAATATTTAATTAAAATGATAATCATTTAAGTTATATATAAAAAAACGAAAATTTAAGCGAAATAATTTAATTACCGATTAAATAAAAAAAATAACTTTAAACAAATATTAACGTAAAAGATGTACGGAATAAAAAAGAATTTGCTTATAAAGGATTAATTATTTTTATATAATTATTATATTCGAATTATTTCTACTTTTTAAATTATTATTATTACTAGCGTTTATTTTAATAATTATTACGATTATTATATAAACGGACAGAGTAAAAATAGCCTTAGGTTTTTTTAATATTATTTACATTAAAATAATAGTAAAAAACGAAAATATTTTACGGGTATTAAACGTAAACCTTTTATATATTTCATATTATAAAGTATTATACGAAAGAATATAAAATATTAAAAGCCGTAATTTATATCGGACGTTTTAGCTTTTTTTATAAATACGTACGATAACCGGTTAGTAGGTCGTAAAAATTTAAGGAAATTAATTACCTTATATATACGGCATTTTAATAGAAAAAGTAATAATATTTTAATATATAAAACGGTATGTAAGTTATAAACCCGGGGATATAACCGTAATTTATTATTACCGTTATAAGGTTATAAAAAACTAAATATATACCCGTTAAAACGTTATTTCGTAAAGCTAAAAAGATGTATGTATAAAATTATAAGAAAATATGATTTTGGCCCAATGGCTCAGTGGTCGCGAGCCTGGGTGTCTCTTTCAATTGCGACAGGCTTGGGCACCCTGTTTTGGTTGGTCTTAAGAGATAGCTGGTTTAAATCCAGCTTGGGCTACCGTTCCTTTAGGTGCTTTCGCCAGCCTAGAGGAGCTAGACTAATTGGGGCTTCGGCTCCGCCACCGTGTCGGCGACAATTGAGGGGTGGCTGGGAACCAGTTACGATTAGGGGCGCTGGGAATTAATTAATTAGTCGGGTATATCTTATCGTTAGTTGCCGTGTTACATAACCCGTATTACGTTTTTCCGGCCTTTGGCTAAAAAGGGACGGTTTTTAAGGGGGTATTTCCCGGTTACGTTTATACAGAACTATTTATGTATATATATATAATAAACGGATCAGCTTGTATATATATAGCTAGATATTATAATAGCACTTTACCTTGCAAAAAAATATAATTTTGGAAAATAATTAATTAGTTTTTTATTAAAAAGAAATAAGTTTTAAAATATATGTAAATATGCAAGGTTATTAAATTTAAGCGGTATTATCCAGGCTGAACTAAAGATATAAAATAATTACATTAATAATTAATACGATAGATATTTTTACCTAATATTTTCGAATGTAGTAATTATTAATAGTTTTTACGGTAATGATAAATTATACGTTTCGGTTACGAAGAACTTTATTTCGAAGCCGATTACGTAATACCGATAAGCTTTAACCCTGATAAATTTTATGCCCTTTAGCTTTTTAATCTAGTAGGCCTTATATAAAGTGCCTTATAGATAATAATTTAAAAGATATTTATAAGAATATAGGCCTCGGGGCGTATTCTACTTATATACGGACAAGGATTTTTAACGTATAAAGCGTTAAAACTTTTAATCTTTTAGTTATATACCGGAGTAATTAATCCTTTTTATTCCCTTATATTATTTTAATATTTTATAAATATATTAGTTAATTAGCCGTAACTAAATTTAAAGTTTAAATTTAAAAAAAGTTAAAAAATACCAGGACTTTAAAATTAATTATTAACGTTTAGGTTTTCGTCGTATTTATAAGGTAAATAAATTTATCTATTCGGATTTGGCGAAGGTCGGCGATTGGTTACCGTGCGACTAGCAAATAAATAAGGTAATAAGGGCCCCCTTGTTAGCTATAACCAAGGTTGGCGATAATCGACGGTATAGTAGGGATAATGGTAAGGTCGTATTTGCCCTTGGGGGTTTAACGCGTTTAAGCCGACGGATCCGTAATACGTATTACCGAAAAATCGCTAAATTGTCGTTAAAAAGCTGGTTATGGGATAAAGGGATAACGTACGGAGTTTGGACGATTTTTCTATAAAGGGAGAAGTAATGTAAGGATATAGGCCTCGGGGCGTATCTTATTTAAATGCGGATAAGGATTTCCAACGTATGAAGCGTTAGAACTGCTGATCTTTTGGTTATGTACCGGAGTGGCTAGTTCTTTTCATTCCCTTACAATATTAAGCTTTTCGCGGTAAATTTTAAATCCCTATAAAATGGCTGCTTTACGACTTTTTGCTGGTTTTATAATTAAAAGTGTTAAATATTAGCTAGGAAAAAGGTTAAAATTTCTAGACCAGCTATTTTTAACCTTGATCGATTTTACGATTTTTCGAATTCTTATTAATTAAAATAGCTGAAATATGCCGGGTAATTCTTATTACAAAATACCGGTATTTCGTAACTGTAAAATCTTTATAAAGGACGTTTTTTTTTAAGTTTTTAAGTTTAATAAAACTTTGGGACAAATTAAAAATATCGACATTTTCGTCGATTTAACCGATTTTTTTTAAAAAAAATCGAATTTTATTTTTAATTTTCGGATATGATTTGATTTATATAAATAAAAATAATTAAAAATTAAACGACCTTATAGTGGAAAATATTAACCGTATAAAGAATTACTGGAAAAGTTAGATATAAGTGGCAAAAGGCTGAGAATTTCGAAGTTTAATTTTTAACTCGATATAACGAAAATTACGAACGATAGTTTGTCCCGTTGTTCCGGATTGCGAAAACCGTTTAGAATTCGGTTAAGAATGGTTGTTGATAGGGGCTTGCATGACAGGGCAGTCTGAAGTTACCTATGAAAAGGTTAGAGCTTGGTGAAGCTTAGCAACCGATAGTACAATCTATCCATTTGTTCAATTTGGTTCTACGGTTACGGCTTCTCTAGGGAGAATATATGTAAATATATATTTATAAGTTTAATAAATATAGTTAATTATAGAAATATAAAGTACGTTTTATTATACGAAGTAATTAATAGCTTAAAGCTGTTTATAATAATATATATATATTTACTTTAGCCGAAAGGTTATTTAAAACGTTAATTATTACGATAATTAGGTTTAATTTAAATCTTAAATAATATAACGTTATAAATGCGTATATTAATATTAACTTATTTTATAAAATGTATATAAAAACGTTTTTAAAATATTCTTAACCTAAAAAAAATTTTTAATTAAAAAGGTTTTATATAATTTAAGGGAGTCGTTATTATTATAGTAAAAAGATTTTACTTAAGCGTTTAAGAAATTAGAACTTAGCTTTATTTTTTATAAATTTTATTATTTTAATCGTTAAAACATATTTATTTTCTTTTTCGTAAACGATATTATAATAATATATCGTAATAAAAATTAAAACTCTGTTAATTAATTTAATAAAAACGGAAATGGTATACCTTTATAAGGGGTAAAGATTTATAATAGTTTCCTAGTATTAAAATAATTAAGGATAAATTTAATAGGAAAATTTAGTTTTAAAAACAAGCTTAAATAACATTTTAAAAGCGTTTATAATTAATATTAAGTTATTGTCGAATTTTCATTTAGCTTATTTAAACTTTATTAATAAATACTAAAAGAAAATCAATTTTATTCTTTACGTAACATTTAATACGTAACCCGATATATCTTTTACTATATTTTAATTTGCCCTTTTAAACTTAAACCTTAAGGACATATATTACAAAGTTGTTAATCGAATTATATTATATCTAATCGGGATTAAAACATTAACGTTATAATTTAAAAACGATAATTTATTAAATATTTAAATATTATTTTTTTTATAAATAATACAATCGATCGAAAAAGTTTTGAAACTTAAGTTATAAAATTATTTAAAGAAATAATGAAATAACAGGCAAATAAATAAGATATAATAATTGCTTTTATAATAAAAACGAAGTTATTATTCTTTATGTAAATTATTAAAAAATGTAAAATTATCTTAAATATTAAACCGTAAAATATATAATACGATAATTAATAAATTATACGATTATAAATAATATATTAACTAATAAATTAATTAAAAGCTTATTACGTAAACCGTTTAAGTATTTTAAAAAGTAATTAAAACTAATAAATTTTACGGAAATTTTTAAACGGCGGAAATATACCCTGTAAATAATTTTAAAGGGGGAATTAGCTGATTAAGAAAATTTAATCGCCGGAGAAAAGGTAAAATAAAAAATTATAACTTCAAGAAATAATAATATATAACGATTAACGCCATAAATACTGTAAGATATTAAGGGGTTATATTAGCTAATAGGGGGTATTTAACGTATCTTATATACGGAAAAGCTCCTTTTAATCGGAAAATATATGTTCCGTTATTAGGTTATATAAAAACTATACGCGTACGAGAAATATACGCCGGTTAGCCTAAGATAACAATATAACTAATATCCCTTATATCTGATAATATATAGGCCAGCTAAGATTGTACATATAAACCTGCTAAGGTTTTAGTTCTTAGCGTACTGTATAATCTCTAATAGTTATTAAAGTTACTTAAATAGCCGTTTTTTATATTTCTTAATTATTACCTTATAACCGATTTTCCTCGTTAAGCTTAAAATCGAAATTCTTTTAGTTTAGGTACGTATCTATCTTTTTCGTAGCGCTTTCGTTCGATAACTTGGTAAACGCCTTTATTAGTTGTTTTAGATCGAAGCCCTCCGGCTGATGTACCGCGTCTTTTCTAAACGATATTACTTTTCTAGATGCTATCTTAGTTTTTTCCTAGGTTCTTTCGGACGTTATCGCGTTGACGAGCCTCCACTTTTAATCGATAACAGCCCTACGTATATAAAAGTTTTTTTTTTCTTAAAAGAAAGCGATTAAGAGAGCTTCAAAGTTTTTTCTTCTTTAAAATCAAGTCGATTCGTTTCGATAAATCCGATTTTAAACCCCCTTACTCCGGACCTGCCGTTTTAAAATTGTACCTTAAGTATAATATAAAATAAGGAAATCAGAATATTAATTTTACTAAAAGGCGGAACTTGAAGATATTACTATATCGGTAATTATATTACATTCTTCAGCCTGGAGTTTTATTTTGAGTTATTAATGTCTTACTAGAAAGGGGAGAAGTAGCTGAATATAACCATAGCTTTTATATCCTTGTAATTTTAAAGCTATAAGTTAAAGCTCTTTTAATCCTTTACTATATTTACCGATGTTAATAATAAACATATTTTATTATTAGTTTATATATAAGAGTTTTTAAAAGGAAAATTAATTATAAACTAGGAAGTATATTAGGTATATAGCAGATAAAAGTTAGCTACTATAGATATAGTAACTCTTTTTAAAAAAGTATCTTTTAATTACGTTTATATAAAACTATAAATATATATACTTAGTAAATAAATTAGGTGCCATATATAGCTAAATATTCAAGTAGTACTAACCTTATAAATAAATTTTAAATTTATTTTATTATTTAATAAAATGCTTAATTTATTTAATTTTAACGTATTTCTTAGCGTCATAAGTACAATATTATTAATTATATTTTAATATATTAAAATTAAATAAAATTCTTTACAAATTTAAGTTAAACGCTTTTTTTATAATTAACTACTTCTTTAACCTTAACTTTTATTATGTAAAAACTAATATCGGTTCCGGTATATTTACTACTAAATTAAGTTATTAAAGTATAATATAAAATACTTTAAAGAATAATAAAAAGTTTTATAATAATTTCTTTTCTTTAAACGATTAAGTTTATTTTTATTCGTAAAACGTTTTATAACGATAACGGTTAAGGTAAATTAATTCGAAATAAAAGGTATAAAAAAAGAATATAAAAGGAAAATTCGTATATATATATATTCCATTTATATATATAAGGCGGTATATATTATATAAAATACACGTATTTAATTTTAATTTAATTTTATTAATATAAAAACGTATTTATTTATTTCTCGTTTAAATAATATATCATAAATTAGCATTTTTCTAAATTTATTACGCTTTTAATTTATAAATAAACCAGTATTTATTTAAGAAGTATATATTATTATAAAATCATAAAATACAATTCTTCCATATAATATTAAATTCGAATAGTATAATTATAACTATTAGCGGATTATATATATAAGTCGGCTACATATATATATATAGACGACTTTTACTACTTTTTAATAATATATTTAAATAAATTAACTATAACGCTATAACTTAAATTAACCTACATTAATTTCTTAATAGTAATAGTTTTTATAACCTCTTTATAAATGCGTACATTATATTCGGGCTTAGTAAAAACGTAATATTTCCTATTTTATATTTAAATTTATTCGTAATTATGTTATACTTTTTACCCGGGTATTTTATCTTAGGTTAGTAATTTCTAACTAGGTTGGGAACAGTTAGATATAGCCTTTAGCTTTTTTATCTTTAGACTTTTAAGGCTATAAATTAAAGTTCTTTTAATTCTTTTAACGTTTTAATAATATATTACCATATTTACCGATACGCTTTTATAGCCCTAGGGTTGCTATAAGGTTATTTAAATCTTGCTATCGCTTTAGAACTTATTAAAAGATTTTTTTATCCGTTTTATATAAATCCCCAAGCCTTTTCGGGATAAAGCTAACTTTGTATGTTGTATTACGTTTCGACCGTTCGTTTAAGTTATTATTTTTCCGTTTTAAATAAACCTTTCGCTTTATAGCCGTATTTATTATAATTAAAGTAAAGTGACTAGCTTTTGTTATTTTATAAGAGCTTATTTTATCGATTTTACTTTACGTTCTAATTATTATTATTTTCTTTTCCGTATTTTCTTTTTTTTCGAAATTTAGTAATAATGTCGTTATATATTTAATTTACCATTTTAATTAAATACTTACTAAATATTCTTTTTAATTTTTTTTAAAAAGTATTACGGTTATGGTTCTGAATTTAGTTAATATATATAATAATCTGTTATTTAGCGTTAATAGGTATATCGATTTCGTTATACCGTTATATTAAGTACTTAGAGTCGATTATATAATTTAATACTAACTGTCTTTTTTTCGATTTATCGAATTAAATCTAGGTTTAACGGTTTATTTTTAACCGATACTTTTTACGTTATATAAACGCTTTAATACCTTAATTATTTTCGTTTTTTATAAGTTTGATACTAATTACTATAAGGGTTTTTTAAAGTTATAATTATTACTAACAGCTAATTTAGTTTTATTAATATAGGTAAATTTTACCGAATTACCGTTTTAGTACTTAATCGTTATTAGAGTTACTTAAATAATCGTTTTCCATATTTTTCAGTTATTACTATTTTATAAACAATTTTTCTTACTAAGGTTAAAGTTGAAGATTTTTTAATTTAAGTACGTATCTATTTTTTTCGTAGCGTTTAGGCTTAGTACCTTGGCGAACGTTTTTATTAATTAATTTATATTAAAAAAATTCGGTTAATTTATTATATTTTTTCTAAACATTATTATTCTTTTAAGCGTTATTTTCATTTTTTTTTCTAGTTATTTTAAATTATTTCGGACGTTACCGTAATTACGAGCTCCTAGCTTTTAGTTAATTGCGGCTATTACATATATAAAATGCTTTTCTTTCTTAAATCTTAACGATTAAGAAAGCTTTAAATTTTTTTTTAAAAAAACGAAGCCGATTTATTGCTATAAATACTTTTTTAAGCGCTTTTATACTAAGCCTACCGTTTTAAGATAATACTTTAAGTACAATATAAACCAAGTAAATTAAAATGTTAATTTTACAATCAGACGAAATTAAAAGGTGTTATTATATGAGTAATTATGTTATATTTTTCAGCCTAGAATTTTATTCTAGGTTATTTATTTTCAACTAGAGTAGAAACAGCTAGATATAGCTTTTAGCTTTTTTGTTCTTATAATCTTAAGTTATAAATTAAAGCTCTTTTTATTATTTTAACATTCTAATAATAATTTACTATATATTTCGATAAAACCTCTTAATAATAGTTACTTTTTAACTTTTATTATTTCAAATTATTTATTATAATATTTTTGTTAGAAATATAAAAATTTATCTTTCTTCTAAAATATATATCTCTTCTTTTTAAAATATTTATTTTTAAACGCTTAGTAATTATAAAGAGATAATTTAATTCGTTAAATAAGTAATATATCTATTTTTATTAAAGTTATTACAGAGAAAAATAGTAAATTATATTTACTAAAATTTAATACAGTAAAATATTTTCATTAACAAGTCACTTTAGTAATTTTTAAATTCTCTTTAAAAATAAGATTTTTACTCTATCGTTATAATAACATTTTTAAAGATTTTTTTAAATAAAAAAAGAATAACGAAATAATCAAGGTAAATGAAAAAACGATTAGTATAAATAGAATTATAATTTTTATTTAAAAGAGTTTATTAAAATTAAATAAAACAGTTATATATATATAAATTCGAGTTAAGTATTAGCATTTACTATAACAGTTTTAAACTTATTATCTAAAGCGGCGAAAATATTCTTTTTAATAACACAAATAAGTAACGTATAAAAACCTCTTACCATAAAATAAATAAGGTTATTTTAATAGAGGAGAATTAATTATATCGAAAGGTTAAAATCCATAAAAATTATAAATAAATATATAGAATATACTAATAATATTATTATTTTAATATTTTTCATAACTATTATAAATTAAAATATTTATCGAACTTTTAATACGTATGTTAATATATTTATTAAAAGATTTACTTTATTTTCAACTGTATTTATTTATTATTTAGCCGTTTTAATATATAATTACATTTTCATTAATATAAATAAGTTATAAATAATTAGTTAAAAAATTCAAAATATTACGAGAAGAATATTAAATAAAAATAAGACCTGATTCTCGAATCCTAATAACTTATATTATTATAAATTCTTCTCGACTTTTTATTAAAATACTTAAGTGATTTATATTTTTTCAAATTCTTTTATATGAAATTTATTTTATTAAAGTTATAAATATTCTTTTTTATAATAGCGTATATAATAATAAATTAAGTCGAGGAGATTTAATTTTAATTAGTAGATATTTTAATAAAAAAGTTTTAAGAATGAAAGAATAATTACAAAAATATAGAAAACAACTTATAATATATATTAATCGGTATTAAAATCGTAAAAGAAACTAATTAATTGTAATAAACTATAACGAAGTTACGTTTAAGGAAAAGAACTTTAAGAAATATCCGTAAAGCTAACTGGAACTAATTATTTAAGTTATAAGGTGAGTCTTTAAACCTTATATTATTTTAATACTTATATTTTATATATACTTCTATTGATTTTATAATATCTTTAATCTTAATATAATACTTATTATTAATTTATTTTTCTATTAAAATATAATTTAACTTTTATTATAATTACTTAATTAATATTAATATACATCGTATTATATTAAATAAATAATGAATCTATTATATATTTAATATTTTAAGCCCGGATAAAAAAATATATAGATTTAAATATAAAGTCTTTTCGATACTATTTTTTTAATAATAATATAAAAACGGAAAAAAATATTTCGTAAATCTGTTTTTAAAGTAAATATGAAGATATTATAAAATAAATTTCGGTTTTTATAATTAAATTTACAACTTAATAATTTAATAATTACGAACCTAGGTATTTTTTTTAAAAAAACATTTGCTATCTGCGTAATAAACCTTTTACTATTTACGCAGTAATCTACTTTTCAGCTAGCATATACCTAGCACACCTATCGATTCGTACTTAATCTTTTCATAAAAACTCCTTTATAAAAACTACGAGTAAAACATACTTACTTTTAATTAATTAATTAAAATATACCCTTATTAATAAAAGTTATGTCGGCAGATATAATGATTTATTGTTAGAGCGTTGAAAGGATTAAAAGGGCTTTGATTTGTAGCTCTAGGATTGTAAGGACAAAAGAGCTGGAGGCTATATCTAGCTGCTCTCCCCCCTAGTTGGAAATGAGGAACCTAGGATAGGAACTATAGCCTGAAGAATGCAACACAATTACCCACAAGTTATAATAAACTTTAACTAGACTTTAATATTATTTTCTAAAGCTAACGCATTTTAAAATGTTTTAATATCTTTTAATCTTATATAGCAGTTAATTATCCTTAATTAAGTTAATTAATCGTATTAATTATAGTTAAATTAAGCATTTATTTAACGTTTAAGGTAGTCGTAATAGTTAAGGTTATTACTATTAAAAGATTAATGGCTGTAATTTTAATTATATATAATTAATATAATAGATAGCAGCGCTATAGCAGGTAGCTAATAGCTATAAATTATAAATTACTACGTAAATAATAAAAGGTTTATTATGTAAATAGTAAATCTCTTTTTTAATTACGATAAAGTTATACATCTTGTTATAATTAAGCGTAAAAAATAACTAGTTTAAATCTAGCTTAAGTTTTTATTTCTTAAGTAAAGCTAGTTTAAAAAGCTAATTAACTTTAAAGCTTCGGTTTTATTATCGTATTAGCGATAACTGGAATAGTTAACGGCTTAAGAACTAATTCAATTAATCGTATACGTAATTATCTTATTATTATATTTTAAAACCCGGTTTTCCATTTTTTATAGGGCCTTTTAATGAGTCAGATTTTTTTAAAGTACTTTTTACTAATATTATATAAATCTTTATATACTTATTTAATAAATAAATCAGCCTTTTGTATATAACTAGTTAAATACTTAAATATTACTAACCTTATATAATTAAAGTAATTTTATCTGTATTTTAAACAACGTAGTAACGTATTATAAAAGAATTTAAAATGAATTTAGCCATTTAAATTAAAAAATAAAATTAAAATCTTAATTATAAAAAGCTTAGTTTTATATACGATATTACCGAAACTACCTTAAAAGTCCGATATTACGGTAAATACGCTCGAACCGATATTATTCTTAATTCGCGAAAACTAACGCCGATTAAAGAAAAAATGAATTGTCGAACGAATCCTTAATATAAATACGCGAACGGTTTTTATCCGGTTATAATATATTAAAAATATTAAAAATTTGTTATTTACCTAGTACTTTACGATATATATTAGAATTAATTGGATATTTAAATTTATTAAACGGTAAAAAAGTAAAAATATGTTTAGATCGAAAAAATAAATGATTAAAAAGTTTTATACGAAAATTTAAAAATATTTCTTAAGTAATTTAAACTTATTTTAATTATAATTACGAAATAGAGTATTATAAAAAAAGTATTTATAATTTTAACCAAATAAAATTTTTAATAAGTTGCTTAATAATAATAAATATAGTTATTATTAATGTTAGAAAATAGAAAAGATTTAAATAAACCTAATAAGAAAATCGGAAATAATTTTTAAAACTAGGCCTTGTTTTGAATTATTATTTTTACCGAGAAAACCCTATTTTTTCGTTACTTAGCCGATGACCTATTTTTAGCCAGCTGAAAAATTACTATAAATATAAACGGCTGGATACTAAATAAACTGGGTTTAAAATAAATTTAATATTTTAATAAATATATTAAAAGGCGCATTAAAAATTCGAAACGTTTTTTTATTTTCGCCTGCTACGAAAATTATTATAAAACCAACGATATTATTATATTTTATATATTTACTTATTTTTTTATTAGTTTTAATTTTTCGATATATTTTATTTTTTTCGTATTAAAACGTTATTTTTTATTTATTATATATTAAAAGTTTTATATAACGTTATATTACTTATATTATTATAAAAAACTTATCGTTAAATTTTATAACGACTAATAATATTATATCCGCATTTATAAAAACAAAACTTATTTTATTTCATTTTTACTTTTATTTATATTAATTATTTTCTTGCATACCGTTATTAATTCCGTTATTTTCTTTTTTGCGAAAATTCCTAAAAATATGATTAAAATAATTCAACGGAAACTTTATTTATAAAAAGATATCAGAAATTACCAGGGTATCTTACTAATAAAAATATTTAAATCGGTTAATTTTTTAATGATAAATAACTTAATCCTTTTATATAAAAAAGGCTTTCTTTAAAAGGAAAACGGTTATTTGCGCGAAACGAATTACGTCCTTAGTAAATGCCGGAAAATTAAAAAATATTTACTCTAAGAAAAATATAAGTTTTTATAACTAAGAAAAAGAGTAATAATAAGTAATCGCAACTAATAAAATTTAAAAAATAAGATTAATAAAAAGGTTTAAACGAAAGAACGAAAATATAATATTTACGGCAAATGTAAATATAATATAAATATTTATAAGAAAATGATAAAGATATCTAGCGACGAAAAATTTAATTAATTTATATTAATTTATTACGTTAACGTCCCGGATAAGCTTACGGAATGAACAAGCTCACGGGATAGTTTTTAACACCTTGCGATAATAAACTTAATTTAATTAACCATAATATATTAAATAAATTTAAATTAATCGGATTTTTTATCGCTAAACGTTTTTATAACTTCCTTATAAATGTATGCATTATGTCCGGGCTTTCCGTAAATACTATATTTTCGTTTTTTCGTCTAAACCTTTTTGTAATAATTATTTTTAGCCTTTCCTAACTGTAATTATTTATTATTACTTTTTTTTAACTATAAGAACCTTTGCCTTTTTTAAAATAAGTATTTCTCCTTTTTAGAAACGTACGTTTTTAGTTTTGTAACGTTTACTTAAGATATAATTCGTTTTACGTAATTAGGTAACTTTTTCTCGAAAAAAAATAATTTCGTATAAAAGTAATAAGTTATTTTTTATTAAAAAACTTACTAATTTAACGATTTTTGTCGGCGAATTACCCTGGTAATTTTTAATTTTTTTTATATGTAACGTTTTTATCTTATTATTTTTTTAATATTTTTTAAAATTTTCGCAAATAAAGAACGAATAAAACCGGTAAAGGTTAACGGGGAGACGGTTGGCGTAAATATAACTGGAGCAATTCCGAGTCCGGAAAAATATTATTAAAATCGAATAAAACGAAATTAATTTTCCCGAATCCGGATTTAATATTATCGGTTATTATGGTAACTTTAAACGCGTTACGAAAACCGGCGATAAAATTTTCCTTAGCAATATAAATAACGTAGCGTTATATAAAACCCTTAATATACAGTAAGTAAACGCGTTTTAATACGGAAAAACAAAATACGTTAAAAGGTTAAAGCTGATAAAAAAAATAGGCAGGTATATAAAACGTAACAATGTTATTAATTTTATAATAATTTTCAAATTCGATTAAATAATAGCTTTCGTAACCGTTAAAAATAAAAAAACGTTTCGAATTTTTAATACGCGTTCGAATATATTTATCGAAATATTTAACTTATTTTAAATTTAGTTTATTTATTATTTAACCGTTTTTACTTATAATAATTCTTTAGTTGGGTAAAAGTAGGTTATCGGCGAACTAACGAAGAAAATAATTTTTCCCGGTAAAAATAATAAATAAAGGCAGGGCCTAACTTTAAAAGTTAATAGCTTGTATTGTTATAAACTATTCCCGATTTCTTTGTTAAGTTTATTTAGGTTTTTTACGTTTTTTAATATTAATAATAACTATGCCGGTTACTATAAAAAACTTTATTAAAAATCCTATTTTATTAAAATTATAAGTATCCTCCTTTGCGATACCGTATTTTACAATTGTAGCCCGAATAAGCTTAAACCATTTACAAAACACCTCTGGATTTTCGTATAAAACCTTTTAATAATTTATTTTTTAATTTAAATACGTTTCGAATTTTTGTTATTTTCTAATAAAATTAGATATTTATTTAACTTTAATACGTCCTATAATACGTTACGTAAATACCAAATTCGCCATATCTTTAATATGCTAATACCGGACAGGAAACGTTCGCATATTTAAGTTAAGGATTCGGTTAATAATTAATTATTTTTCGGTCGGCGTTAATTTTCGCGAATTAATCATATTATCGGTTTTAGAAATTTTACTAATATATTATATATACAAAGTAAAATAGGCGACTTTATAGATAAAATTAAATGTTGCATAATTAAGTATCGGGTTTCGTTTTTTAATTTAAACGGCTAAGTTTATTTTTGCTTTTTTTATAAGCCGTTTTATATTATTAATGTTAAAAAATGGTTAATTGAAATTAGGTAATTAAAATATATTAAAAATTATCCCGTAAGTTTGTTTATCCCGTAAGCTTATCCGGGACGTTATAGTTAATTTATTTTTATTCGTTATTACGAAATATTAAAAATCAGTTCGCTTGTTTATTTAAGCGGGTCGCTTATATAATACCTTATAATATTAATATTAAAAGTATATAAGGTTATTAGGTTTAAGCCGTATTATCTAGGCTAAACTAAAGATACGAAGTAATTATATTAATAATTAATACGATAAATATTTTATTTAATATTTTTAACTACGGTAATTATTAATAGTTTTTACGGTAATAATAAATTATACGTTTCGGTTACGAAAAGCCTTATTCCGAAACCGATTATTACGTAATGCCGATAAGTTTCGACTTTAATAAACCTTATATTTTTTAGCTAGTTCGGCAGGGGGAATTTCCTACAATGCAGATAATAACTTAGGAGATGTTAAGCTTTTCGCGGTAAACTTTAAGTTCGTATAAGATAGTTACTTTATACCCTTTTGTTAGTTTTACGATTAAAAATATTAGATATCAGCTAGGAAAAAGGGCTAGGAATTCCAGATTAATTACTTTTAATCTTGATCGATTTTACGACTTTTCGAATCTTTATTAATTAAAACAGTATACCGGGTAATTTTTATTATAAGATACCGGTATTCCGTAACTGTAAAATTTTTACGGAAAACGTTTTTCTTAAAGTTTTTAAACTTAATAAAACTTTAAAACGAATTAAAAATATTAATACTTTTATTAATTTAACCGATTTTTCTTAAAAAAAATCGGATTTTATTTTTAATTTTCGGATACGATTTAATTTATATAAATAAATATAATTAAAAGTTAAATAATTTTATAATAAAAAATATCGACCGTATAAAGAAATTAATAGGAAAATTAAATATAAGTAATAAAAAATTTAAAAATTTCGAAATTTAACTTTTAACTTGATATAAAAAAAATTACGAACGATAATTTATCCAGCTATTCCGAATTGCAAAAACCGTCCAGAATTCGGTTAAAAATAGTTATCGATAAGGGCATAATAAGGCAATTTGTAAAAAGGTTAAAGCTTAGTAAAGCTTAGTAACCGATACTATAATCTATTTATTTGTTTAATTTAGTTTTACGGTTACGTCCCCTTTAAAGAGATAATATTAAAAATATAAAAATAAAATAAAGTAATATTTTTATACAAAGTTATTTCTCCCTAGAGGAGACGTAACCGTAGAACAAAATTAAATAAATAGATAGATTGTAATATCGGTTATTAAGCTTTACTAAGCCCTAACCTTTTTACAGGCGTTTTATTCCAAGGTGATTTTAAACTGCCTTGTTATGCCCCTATCGACGACCATTCTTAACCGAATTCTAGACGGTTTTCGTAATCCGGAACAGCCGGATAAATTATCGTTCGTAATTTTCCTTATATCGAATTAAAAGTTAAATTTCGAAATTTTTAAAACTTTTACCGTTTATATCTAGCTTTCCTAATAATTTTTCCATATAATCGATATTTTCCACTATAAAGTTGTTTAATTTTTAATTATTTTTGTTTATATAAATTAAATCGTATCCGAAAGTTAAAATTAAAATCCGATCTTTTTAGGAAAAATTAATTAAATCGATAAAGGTATTAATATTTTTAATTTGTTTTAAAATTTTATTAAGTTTAAAAATTTTAAAAAAAACGTTTTCCGTAAAGATTTTATAATTACGGAGTACCGGTATCTTATAATAAAAATTACCCGGCATATTTTAATTATTTTAATTAATAAGAATTCGAAAAATCGTAAAATCAATTAAGGTTAAAGTTATAGGATTGGCAAAAAATCGCAAAATAGCTATTTTATACGGATTTAAAGTTTACCGTAAAAAGCTTAATATTTTTTAAGTTATTATATTCCAGAAAATTCCCTTTACCGAACCGTAAAGTTAAAAGGTATAAGGTTTATCAAGGTCGAAGCTTATCGGCATTACGCGATAATCGGTTTCGGGATAAGGTTTTTTATAACCGAAACGTACAATTTATTATTACCGTAAAAACTATTAATAATTACCGTATTCGAAAATACTAGGTAAAGTATTTATCGTATTAATTATTAGTATAATTACTTTATATCTTTAGCTTAGCCTGGATAATACGGCTTAAACTTAATAACCTTGCATATAAAGTTATTAAGTTTAAGCTATATTATTTAAGCTATATTAAAGTTACGAAGTAATTATATTAATTCTTTTATTATGTATTTACTTATGTTTTATTTAAAGGAAAATTATATTTTTTTAATAAATTTTTAAACCTACATTTATTTAATTAAAAAATAACTATAAGTAAGAACGGCTTAATAATAATTAAATTAAATTTAAAATATATTAAATATTTCGATAAGTATAATAAAATTTATATGAAAAATTCGAAAGGTTTTTTTTTATTTCTAACGGTGATAAATATAATTCTTTAATCGAATTCGAAAATTATTATAAAATTAGTATTATTATATTATATATATTTACTTATTATTATTATCTGTTTTAACCTTTTAATATATCTAATTTTCCCCTATTAAAACGTATTAATTTATTTTATATCGAAATTTTTATTACTAGTGTTAATGTAAGAATACAGCCCCCTGTAGCCAAGAAGACTAGGCTAGGATAGGACCCTATATAAATCCTGATAAGAAACTGTCTAACAACAGTCGCTGATACGACTTACGGGGTTCGTGGCTCAGTAGAGCTAATAATTGGTCTGAATATCTGATACTTAATAACGCGTTTAATATTATTATAATCATTAATAATATTTAATCGGAATTTATAAAACCGGAATTATTTTATTTAATTTTAATTGCTTTTTTTACTTACATTTATTGCCTCTATTATTTTCTTATTTGTAAAAACTTTTAAAAATATTATTAAAATAACTTAATAAAAACGTTATTTACTTAAAAAAATATCAGAGTAACTCGCTAAAAAAATACTTAAATCGGTTAATTTTTTAATAAAAAGTAATCTAATATTTTTATATAAAATTACTTTCTTCGAAAGAAAACGATTACTTTCGCGAAACGAATTACGTTTTTAATAAACGTCGAAAATTAAAAACTTATAGTTTTTACAAAGAAAATCTTACGATAAAAAAAAGGAGTAATATTAAATAATTACTATAAATAAAAGCTAAGAAGATTATTATAGCAAGGTTTAAAGTAGAAAAAAGTAATATAATATCTACGGCAAGCCCGAATATAATATACGCATTTATAAAAAAGTTATAGAAATTTTTAATAATTAAAGTTTTATTTAATATAAATTAATTTATTACGTTATCGTAAAATACTAAAAAAACGATCGGCTTGCTTATATAAGTCGTTTGCTTATATAATATATTATATAATTATATCTTAATAATATAACGGTTATAAATCTAGGTATTTCTTCTATTCGTTATAAATCTAAGGCTCTTTTTATAATTAAAAGTAAAAGATAATTAATTTAAATTTAAATTTAAATTAGAAAACTTAATTAATTAAAGCTTCGGCTTTTTTATTATATCGGCGACTATTAAATTAGTTACTTAAAGGCTTTAGAACTAATTATTTAAATCGCATATATAACTATTAAATAATTTTATATTTTAAAACCTATAATAATTTTAATTCGGCTTTATTAAAAACAACTAGGTTTTAAAAAATACTACCCGATTACGATTATATAAAAATTAATTATATATATATTTATATATTTTCGAATATAGTAATAATTTATAATTTTTACTATTATTATATATCTTTATATTTAATTATATAAAGCTTTACTTCGAAATTAACTACGTAATACGAATAAGTTTCGACCCTAATAAATCTTATACTTTAATTCGATAAAAGAAATTAATAATTTAAAAAATATTACGTTTTTCGTAATAAACTTTAAATTCGTATACTATAATTATTATATAACTCTTTATTAGTTTTATAAATAAAAATATTATAATAGAGATTTTTAATACTAATCGATTTTACGATTTTTAATATTTTTATTAATTTAAAAAATTGAAAAATATATTTTCAATTTAATTATAAAATATTAATACTTGATATTTTCCGAAACTTTACGTATAAAAATTCGTTTATATTTAAAAAGTATTTATTAGTATTTAACTATATATATATAAAATTAATCTTTTTTAATAAGTACGTATTTAAAGAATTATCTAAAGAATTATATAGCGTAATCGAAAACTACCTTTTTAAAGACGTAATACGAGTTTTAAAAAGCGGTAGCAAACGGTTACGTATACAGGTAATTTAATTACTTCTTAAAGCTATTAATTATTCAAGTTATTACTGGCATAGTAGCGGAGGTGAAGTTATACAAGGTAAAGTACCATTATGGTATCTAGCTATGTATATACAAGTTGATCCGTTTATTACATATATGTACATAAATGGTTTTGCATAAACGTAACCGGGAAGCACCCTTTAAAAACCGTCCTTTTTTAGCTAAGGGCCGGAAAAACGTAATGCGGGTTATGTGATATACGGTAATTGACGATAAGATATACCCGATTAATTAATTGGTTTCTAACGCCCCTAATCGTAACTGGTTTTAGACCCGATTAGTTTTAAACCTTAGCTATTCTTTAATTGTCGCTAATACGGTAACGGAATCGAAGCCCTAATTGGTCTAGTTCCTTTTAGGCTGGCGTCATTTAGAGGAACGGTAGCTTAAGCTAGATTTGAACCAGTTATTTTTTAAGATTAACCGAAATAGGGTACTTAAGCCTGTTGTAATTGAAAAAGATACCCAGGCTTGCGATTATTAAGCCATTAAGCAGAGGTGAAGTTATAAATAATTAGGTTTTAAGTTAAATTCGAACAAATAATTTTTCATTATTAATTATAATAAAAACTTTAAGCTTAACGTATTATATAAGCTCGCGAGCTAAATAAACTCGTAAGCTATTTTTATTAATATCTTAACTATTTAACTTTAATCGTTAATTTTTTAATACCTATAATATAAAACGTCTTATAAAAAAATCTAGAATAAATTTAACTATTTAAGCTAAAAAACGAAACTTAAAGTTTAGCTTTAAAAAGTTATATTTTATATATAACGTCCCCCAATTTGCTTTAAAAGCCCGATATTACGGTCGATACGCCCGAACCGATATTATTTTTTATTTACGAAAATTAACGCTAATCGAAAAAAAAATTTATTATCGAATACATTTTTAATTTAAATACGTAAACGTTTTTTATTTAACGTTAATACGTTAAAGATATAGCAAATTTATTATTTACGTAACGTATTATAAAATATATCGGGATTAATTAAATATCTAATTTTATTAAACGATAAAAAAAATTCGAATTACGTTTAAATCGAAAAATTAATTATTAAAAAGTATTATACGAAAATTTAGAAATATTTTGCAAATAATTCGAATTTATTCGGGTTATTATTATAAAATACGGTATTATAAAAAAAGATATTTACAACTTCGACGAGACTAAATTTTTAGTAAGGTTTTTTATAGTAACAGGTATAATAATTATTAATACCGAAAAACGTAAAAATTTTAAATAAATTTAATAAAGGAATAAAAAATAAATTATAATTATTTAAATTATTAATTCCTAAAATTAAGTTATACCGTTATTTATTATTATAATAGGGAAAAATTACTTTAAATTTTAATTTTGTAATAACTTATTATTAGTAACCGATTAAAAAATCGTATTAAGTAATAATAACTAAATAATAAATAAATTAAGTTTAAAATAAATTTAATATTTCGATTAATATATTTAAACGTATATAAAAAAAATCGAAACGCTTCTTTATTTTAATAATTACAAAAACTATTATTCGATAAAATTCGAAAAATATTATATTAATTACGACATTATTATATTTTATCTACCCGTATATTTTTTGCATAAGTTTTAATTTTTTAACGTATTTTGTTTTTCTTTTTTAAAACGTATTTATTCGTTATATATTAAAAGCTTAATATAACGTTATTATATTTATATTATTAAAAAAAAGTTTATTAGCTTTTATAACGCGTTTTAAGTTATTATAACGTCCGATAATATTAAATCCGGATTTACAATAATTGGCTTTGTTTTATTTAATTTTAATACCGTTTTTTCCGAATTTAAAATTTTTCCAGTTATGTTTACGCCGACCGTTTCCTTGTTAACCTCCGCCGGTTTTATTCGTTCCCTACTTACGAAAACCCCTAAAAATATTAAAAAAAAAAAAATAAAATAAAGACGTTATTTATAAAAAAAGATTAAAAATTACTAGGGTAGCTCGCCAATAAAAATCGTTAAATCGGTAAATCTTTTAACAAAAAGTAACTTATTATTTTTGCACGAAATTATTTTTTTTTTGAAAAAAAGTTACCTAATTATGCGAAACGAATTACATCTTAAGCAAACGTTGAAGGACTAAAAATAAACGTTTCCAAGAAAAAAAGATTCTTACTATACAAAAGGGACAAGCTCTCCTGACTGAAAAAAAAAAGGTAATGAAAAAATGCAGCCAATATCCGCTGAAAATAATCGTCGTAAAAGGGTTAAAACGAAAAAACGAAAATATAACGTTTACGGCAAGCCCGGACATAATGCGCGTATTTGTAAAAAAGCTGTAAAGACATTTAACGAAAAAAAATCCGATTAATTTTAGTTAATTTAATATGTTATAATTAATTAATTCGAATTTATTATTAAAAGGTGCTAAAAAACGGCTTACGAGCTTGTTTAGCTTGCGAGCTTATGTAATACGTTATTATAATTTCGAATATAATATTAATAATATATTTCTTTATTTTATTAACTGTTTTAATAAATCGAGTTTCTTTTTTAATTTTTCAATACTATTTACTATTAAAATAGTATAATTAATCTATTTTTATTTAAACTTATATTAAACACTATTTCTCTTATAAATAAAATTATTAATATAATTAAAAAAGCATAATAATAAATATGAAATATGAAAGTTTAACTTTTAAAAAAATATAAAATAGAAAATTATAAATAATAATTTATCCGGCTATTCCGAATTACGAGAAGCGTTTAAAATTCTATTAAAAATCGTCATCGATATAAGTAAAATGTGCGGTATAAAACTTGTTATAAAAAGGTTAAGTTTTAATATTTAAAGTAATATAATTTATAAATCTATATTTAAAGATTCTACGATTGTAATTTCTTTTAGGAAAACATATATTAATTATATAAATATTAATAATAAAATGATATTTTTATATATTCATTATACAAGATATTATTTAAACGAATTAACCGTTTTTAATATTTCGTAGTAATAAATTGAAAAAAAAATTTATACGGTTATAAAATAACTTAATAGCTTAGTAATTATATATCTAGGTGCCTTTTTTAATTATAATAGGCTTATATACTTTATTATAATTAATCGTAAAAGATAATTAATTCGAATTTATCTTAAGTTATCGTTTTTTTAAGTAACGCTAGTTTAATAAAGATAAATTAATTTATAGCCTCGGTTTTAATATTCTATCGGCGGTTATTAAATTAATTAATTAGGGGTTTTAAAAATTAATAATTTTAATTACATACGTAATTATCGAATATTGCTATGTTTTAAAATTCGTATTACGTTTTTCCGGCTTTTATTAAAAGAGAACGGTTTTTAAAAGGTGCTTTTCGATTACGTTTATATGAAACTAATTATATGTATTTTTAATAAATAGATCAGTTTTAAACGTATATATATAGCTAGATATCCGAATAGCATTAACTTTATATAATGTAATAAGTTAATTTAGATGAAATAAACTTTTTATTAATAAATATTCTTATATTTTTGTAAGAATACAGCCCCCTGTAGCCAAGAAGACTAGGCTAGGACAGGACCCTATATAAATCCTAATACGAGACTGTCCAACAACAGTCGCTAATACGACCCAAAAGGGGTTCGTGGCTTAGTAGAGCTAACAATTAGTCTGAATATCTGACAATTTTCTTTATAGTTGCTTATCTTATATATATGTTTATCGTATATATCATATTTCATTTTTTTAAATCTTTTTACGATAATTACTTTTAGTTTTTATAAATTACGAATTTTTTTAAAACATTACAACAACCTTTTTTTTTTTATAATAAACATTTTCTTTTTTAAAAACGTATATTTTTAATTTTCTGGCGTTTATTAAAGATATAGTTTATTTTGCTAAAATAATCGTTTTACTTTCGAGAAAACGTATTTTTTTTAAAATAAAAACATAACCGATTTAATTATTTTTATCGGTAAGCCACTCCGGTAATATATAATTTCTTTTTTTATAAATATAGCCTCTATCGAATTACTTTAATAATGTTTTTTTTAAAAGTAATCAAAAAGATTAATATAAATATAATTAAGATTTTTAATTCGTAATTATAGGTTTAATAAGTTTAAATTATTTATAAAATACTTTTAAATTTTTAGATAAATATTTTTACCGTTTAATAAAATTAAACGTTTACTTAATCTCTATATATTATATACTATATTAAGTAAATCGCAAATTCGTTATATTTTTAACATGTTATAACCGGATAAAAAATATTTATATACTTACATTATAGATTTATTTAATAATCGATTTTTTTAATTAGTATTAAATTTGGTAAATTAGAGATAATATCGGTTCGGGCGTGTTTATCGTAATACAAAGCCTTTAAAATAGTTTTAGCAATATTATATATAAAACTAAGCTTTTTAAAATTAATTTTTCATTTTTATTTCTTAATTTATATAATTAGATTTATTTTAAATTGTCCTATAAAACGTTTTATATTGTTAATATTAAGAAAAGTATATATTAAGTTAAATATTTAAAAACGTAAAAAATTTAATTCGCTTAATTGTTTAAGCCGTTCGCGTTTATAATACGGTATTTAATGTAGGATATTATATTATCATAATATTATTTATATTAAAATAATATAATCCCGACTTAAATATACCTCGAATTTTTATTTGAAGTAGTTTTCTTAATTTGTTATTAATATTTAACTATCGCGCGTTAGGTGAAAATCGCAATTTATTGCTAGGGTCATTCATTAGGTGTGGTCTAAGGTTACGTCTCTATAGCACGTTACTGAACCGCGGGACAGCCTTTTTCTGCACGCCGCAGGAGTTGCTTCCGTACTTTTTCTCTACAGCACTTGCCCCTAGGTTTCATTGTAATGGACATCATCCCCGAGCCACTCGACGCGCTGCCCATTCTGAGGGTTCCTCTTGCAGAACCTATCCTACCGTACGATCAGGACGACTTTCGCTCCTTCCCTCAACGACACGGTTTTGCCGAAGACGAATGGAGGCATCTACCAGCTGAAGGCCTGGCAGCTCTTCTGCAGTCCTGGTTATTCTTTGGTTTGTTAGCAGAAGGTTTGAAAGAGAACTTCAACTTGGAAGACTTCGTCGTGCGGGCCAATGGTACTACTGCTCCTCTCAATACCGCGTTCCTCAGTCTGCAATCTCTCGACCGCGAGAAAGCCGTCGTCATTTACCACAGAGAGGGGGGGAATGTGGACAGAATCCGCCAACTCTGTCACTTTGCTTGGCACGTGGTCGCCGACCTCGAAGCCCGTGACTCGCTCGCAGGCTCCCCGGCTGGACAAACCGGGCTTGCTATCTTCGTGCTCATTACGGCCGTGGAGTTGCGCCTTCGTGAAGCCAGATATGTTGTAAAATTGCGAATGATACTGTGCATCTTCCCGGTTTCCCGCCATCCGTTGGAAAAATGGGAGAGACTACCATGGGACAGTGGGTTCCTCCGCCAGCACTTGCAGTCTACTGGCTGGTGTCCCCAGCAAGTGAGTAAGGTTGTCATGGAGCAGGACCCCATCACGGCCTACTACCTGTCGCGGATGCGCTTCGCAAACCCGTACGGATTCACTCACTCGACCTGCACTGAGGCAGCGTGTACCGCCAATAACGTCCAGCTCAATAGCAGGTATCACATTCGTCACACCACCGAGAACCGCCAATGCCAGTTCGTCCATGCGGATGTGCAGGAGGTCAAGGATATCATCCGCGGAGG
Organism: Monosporascus sp. CRB-8-3; assembly: GCA_004155055.1. NCBI lineage: Eukaryota > Fungi > Ascomycota > Sordariomycetes > Xylariales > Monosporascus > Monosporascus sp. CRB-8-3. The sequence goes on from QJNZ01000085.1 coordinate 125,084, forward strand.
CGGGGTTCCTCTGGTATCCGTCCACAGTGGCCAACACGGTCAGATAGAGCTCCGAGTCTCGAAGGCTACCGCCCGAAGTCGGTACACGGCAATCTCCCATGTTTGGTCTGATGGGCTAGCAAATCCAGCCGCTAATGCCCTTCCGCACTGCCAGATTCAAAGGCTGGCAGAGCGTGTTTCGGGCCTGCCCCAGAAGACCCCGGAGCCGGCCGAGTACGAGTCTGGAGTGCTGGCACACGTCACAGGAGAGCTGACCGGCGAGTTCTCGGAAGACGAGTTGTTCTGGATGGATACTCTGTGCATCCCAGTTAGTAAAGATGGTGACGCCCCAGATGTAGTCCAGGACGTCAACCACCTGAAGCAGGAGGCCATCGACAAGATGGCGTTCATCTACGCCGGCGCATCGGCAACTCTGGTCCTTGACTCGGAGCTCCAGCAGACAGATGTCGACTTGGATCGCTCTGGATCGGATGTCGACTTGCTTGGCAAGATTCTCTGCTCTACGTGGATGCGGCGCTGCTGGACGCTACAGGAAGGCGCCATAACCAAGACAGCCTACTTCCAATGCCGGAATGGCATTGTGAGCCCTGCCGTCCCCATCACAGAGCTTCGAAACTATGATATACTAGATTACGAGGATACCAAGAGAAGTGGTGGGCCCTGGGTCTTCTTTTACGGCCTCTGGAAAATGTATTTCTTCTTTTTGGCTCAAACACACCGGGATCTCCGAAACCACATAGACCCTATTAGGTCCCATGTACGGACGCAGTTACAAATATCCGCACGGCGACCCCTCGAGTTGTTCTCACGAATCGATCGAAGCGACGAGCATCAAGATATACGATTCGCGAGGAAGTTCGGCCTTGCAATGCCAAAAAGCCAGCGTGAAAAGTTATGCACAGTGTGGAATGCGCTGTCCGTCCGCAGCACGACCAAGGCGGAAGATCTTCCTGCTATCTTCTCCAACCTCCTCGACTTCAACACCTATCAAATATTCTCCCTTCCGCCTCAACAGCGTCTGAAGTCTATCTTGACCAACCTCGAAAAGTTGCCATTGGACATTTTGTTCAATCCCGGACCGCGGATCGACGCCGGTCGAAAGCACCGTGATCGCTGGATACCGACGGTATCTAGCGGACTGAGGATGCTCCACGAAGACTCTCGTAGTGATTGTGAGTCTCGTACTTTGGACTGGACAGACGATGGCAACATAATCTTCTCACACTCGGCGCCGAAGAACTCGTATATATTTTGCGTTGTGGATCTGGATGTCGTAAAGAAGCACACCAAGTTCCTTCTGCGGCTCGGTGGCTCCGATGAGTGGGCAGACAGGACAAGGTTGGTGGAATTGGACCGAGTGGAAGGCGATGAGATGCTCGAAAATACCGATGAGTTTGCCAAGGTCGCTTTATTGCTCGACACTCAGGATTTGGCAAAGCAAAGTTGGGGCATGCCTGGATGCTCCGTGTTCCTTAAACCACGGAATGTGCCGGGGAGAGAATGCCAAAGCACAGCCGATCCACGATATCTCATGGCTGGGGCTAGCCGCCAGCAGTCCGGGGACAATATCGAGCTGCAGGCGATGTCGGAATCACGAGCTCGGAGTCGTAATGCAATGCAAGGAGAACTAGAAATAAGTCAAGGGATGGCAGGGGCCGAAGACGAAGCCGCGACAATGGAGGATACTGACGAGGTGTGGGACCATCCTCAAGACCCTGATGACGAATACATCCCCTCTGTGTACCGAAACGTACTAGGCTACTACGACTGCTCCGTTCGGTGGCGCGTACCTACTCCGGACGACAGCCAAGAGCATCCTCTAATAACTGGGAAAGTCGTGGAGAAGCCCTGGGCCCTGACTATTGAATGTGGTAAGTAAACCAGAAACCCTTCCACAATTTCCCAAAGCCTTCTTAGCAGTTGTATGACATGAGGGTCATATCGTTCGGCTAACACAAATATTACATCTTAGACACAGCCGACTGGCGCATGAAATATCCCCAACGGCCGCACTATGACGAGTTAAGTCACGCCTTGTTCAGAGCTATCCTCGGTTTGGATCCCTTTGGCGTTTGCTTGGCCGCATCCATTATTATACGGGTCGTTATTGAGGTGCAGGTAGGCTGGTCGAACCTCTCGACGTTGGGTAAGGCCGCTACTATCGTCTTCGCCATCGACGCCACCGTTTTCCTGCAGTTCCTGACGCCGCCGCCCTTGACTCAGACTCTCTTCATTATCGAGCGGATGCGCAGTGATGGGGGGCTGTCAAGACTGGAAGTTGCGTATGTCGTGTTGAGTCTGCTGGGCAGCTGGTGGACCATAATTGTCTTTCGGTGGGTGGTTGCATCGGCTTTGGATCGCTTGGCATACCGCATGTGGCTGCATTCGTTTGATAAGGACTGGGGCGTGAATTTGACTGGCTTGTGGCGCCGGTATTTCAAGTTCATCGGTTGGGTCAGGGGAGGGGAAGGTTGGAGAACATCGAACCGGTACACGCGGTATTGAAGGGCTTTGATACCTCCCAGCCTTTGCTTATGCTTTTCTTTGCCAATTTACCCCACATTTCGATAAGGAGCGTGATATTGATGCCAGGGCAAGTTCAGCTGTGAGTCAAAATGCACCAAGGGTTCATCCCAAATCTGATGCCACTCTACAGCCTAAATCGCATCATTAACACGGCCCTGCATCATTCAGATTGGCAGCATCGAAGTATATGGCCTTAGCATGACAGAGTAATGTGGAACGGCGACGGGGAAGGGACGAGTGCTATGAGAAACTCTCGAATCATATCCGTAAGGCATCTGATCTCGTTCTAATACTCCTGGCCCCAGTAATTCGGATAACTTATTCTTAAATTTGTGTTAAAGCTTTTTACAGCGAAAATATCGTTGTAATAATTTCTTTAATATTCCCAGCAGCTCTTTAAGCCTTAATAATATAAAGAGAATTTAATATATTAAATGTTTAATTAAAATATAAATATAGATTTTAAAAGATTTAATAATAAAAATACGAAATTCGATATAGAAATACTTAAAGGTAAATATAAATAACTATATAATAAATTAAATTAATTAAAGACTTTAAAATAACTTTTTAACTTTTAATTTTAAATATCTTAATAATGTTTAACTTTCTTATAAGTAATAATAGCGTTAAATTACTTAAATTATAATTTTAAAAGTTTTAAAAATAAGAAAATAAAACGTAGTTAGCAGAAATGCAAAGAATTTATTTAAAAAAGAAGTTATTACGATTATATAAAAATAAATCTAGGTTTTATAAATCCGGATTTATTAAAATTAAATAATATAATAATTTTTAACGTATCCTAAATAGGGGTTTTAAAATATTTTCTAATAATATAAATATTATACCGTTATATAAAATTTTTAATATATAATATATAACCCCGTTTTAATTACAAAATACGTTATAAAGTTAATATCTATATATTATATAATTATATATTAAATACTACTATTAATTTAAAAATAACTTACGTAACTGTTAAAAATAAAAGAATACTTCGAAATTTTAATAGGTATTTTAATATATTTATCAGCAGTTACAGTGATCAAATGCAGGAATCTGGCAAAGTGCGCATGGTTATTCTAGGAAAAACTAAAGAAGTCTAGGGGCAATTGCCTTTACATATACGTTTAACTATATAAAGAATAATTCCTGGACAAAGGTTGTTCTAGGCAGTATCTGCAGCCTAGACGTACCAGCTGCGAGTACTTAAAAGCACCAATTGCCGATACGCCTTTTTGCGTTAAGTAACCTTATTTACGTAATTTTTAAAATTAGATTTAAAACTTTAAGAAAATCTATTAAAAAGTTATTAAAATCTTTAATTTATATAAGATCTAAACCTTTGTTTCCGTTATTTTCGTTTAAAATAAGGTTACGTAATTAACCGTTATATTAAAAGGCCGGCCTTTTCGCTTTACCGTTTTTTCGCAACCGTCCCGGAATACGGGGCCCATTTTTTCCGAAACGTTTCGAATTAGATTAGGCGTTAGTATAGGAAAACGTTCTGTATATACCAACCTATTACGTTAAAAATTTTATAACTTTAAAAATCGGTTTTATTTTTTAACAGTAATACCAGTAAATAATTAAAATTATTATTTTTTAAGTTCCCTTTTACAAAAAATTATTAAATAGAAATTTTTTTCCGGTTAATTAAAAGATATTAACCAGTTATAAGCTATATATAAGATATTAGCGCCTTTAGGTAAAGATTAACGTAAAGGGTTATAAATACGTATAAATAGGTGATTTTATAAAAAGTTAAAACTTTAAAATTAATAAATAAACGGATATTTTCGGGTAATCGTAAAAAAAATGCCGCGGTTGTTACTTTTAATAACGAGAAATAGGTTTTAATAAGGGAACGCCTTTTCTTCCGTATAAAAAAAATCTAACAGAACCATTTTTTTGCTAATTATTTTTACCAAATCTTAAATATTTTCTAACTTTTCTTATATTTTCTTAAGTCCTAAATTAATTGTAAACCGTTCAAAATTTGCCCTGTTAAATAGCTTTATAAATCCGTCGGCAAAATTGTTTTTGCTTTTTACGTATTAAAAACTAATATTTCTTTTTTGAATTTCCTAACGTACGTAATAATATTTAATTCGAATATAACGCTTTTTTCGTATTATCTATATTTCTTTTACTTATTTAAACGTACTTATATTATCCTTTAAAATAGGAATAAAACCTTTAAATATAAGCCTTAACTTTATTAAAAAGTTTCTAATCCCAGCTGCCTTTATAACTGCTATTCCTGCTTTTACATATTCTATTTCCGTAATATATTTAATAATAATACCCTGTAACTTTAAAATCCATAAAATAAACGTTCCGGCTATAAATAATATACAACTTATCGTAAATTTTATTAACTTGCAGTTATTTACAAAGCTTATATTTATTATTCCGAATAACCCTAAATTATTATATTCATAATATAAGTAATTTTTTCGTAACTTCCGGTACCGAAAAAATATATTTAATATACCGTTTAAATATTTCGGCAGTTTCTTAATATATTCCTGGTATTTAGGTAATAAGTTACCTATAAACCTTGCCCAAGTTAACGTTATAAACGTTATATCCGGTTTGCTAATATAATTTAAAAAATTAAATTTCTTTATTAGGTTTATATATTTAAACGTTTTTTCTTTACCAGCTACGCCGTTATATCTTATAACGTGCTTTAAATAATCCTTAATAAATAATATAGGTTTTTTTTATCTTATTTAAACCGATTAACTTCAGTAATTTCTTAATATACTGCTATTAATTTAACTTAATATTTTCTGTTAGTAAAAAACGGATAATTCGTACGTTTAAATACTAATCCGCGTTACTTAAGTTCTTAACTGGAACGTTTTTAATAATCTTCTTGGCGATATCCTTAAGACGCTACCTATTAGGGCCGAAAAGCAGGAAGTTATTTATGTATAAGGCGATAACGTTTCCTATCTTAGGGTTATAATATATTATGTCGTCCGAAGTTAACGGACGGAAACTTTACTTTATAAATATCTTTTTTATTTTTTTCTGCTAAGCAGCTCCGGTTTGCTTTAAACCGTATAATAAATTTATCAGCTTAATAACCCTTTTTGGGGAACACCTATATATCTCCTTATCCTTTAAATACGTATTAAAATACTTTTTTAATATAGGAAACTATTTTATATAAATATTTTCTTTTAACTTACCGTTTAAGTACGTAGTAATAAAATTTATCTGGAATATATACCACCCTAAAAAGGCGGTTAACGTTATTAAGATTTTTTAATGCATTACCCTTGCGGTATTTGCTGTTGTTTCGTTATAGTTAATTCCTTTTCGCTATATAAATCCTTTTACGTAGATACGTACCTTATACTTTTCCAGCTCCCCTATAAACGTATATTTTTTTCTTAATACCTATTTAGCATTAATAAGGTATCTTTAAGCAACCTCGTTAAAAAGCGTAAACTTAAAAATTCCGCGTAAAAGATTTTCTTTAATCTTTGTAAAGATAATTTTAAGCTATATTTTTCGTTTTAGGTTTTTTATAATTTCCTTTAAAGTTAAGCCGTTATTTATAACAATAAACAGCTTATAGGTATTAATATTTAACATATTAATTACCTGTTCGTATTCGTAAACGTTCCGAATAACTTAATTAACGTTTCCAAAGTTACCAAGACGGTTTTTATCGTTATTCGACGTTAATGGGTTAAAATAAAAGGTATGTAAATTATCTTTGCTTTCGCCCTTTTAGGTTAAAGTTAGCCTTAGCTTTTAAATTAACTTTAAGGCTTTATTTAGGGTTTTTAAGGTATATAGCTTAGGGATAGTTTTTTTCGGGCGTCCCTTTTTGCATTTAACCTGCTTGGTTTTTTGGTCCGTATCGTCCTTTAAAATAACGTTATCGTCCTTATTTTTTACTCCTACGCCCTGCTTTTAACGGTATCTCAAATGCTTTTATACGGGCTATAAAAGTAATCGGATAATATCCTTAAGGCTAAGGGATTTATTTAGCTTTTCCAGGTCTTCGTAAACAATGATATACGGTATTATAAATAACCTACCGTTTTTTAATAGCTATATCTTGTAATTATATGTCTCTTAATAACTTAATAACATTCTTTTTATTTTACGGGCTGCTAATTTTTCCGATTTAATTTAATAATTTTAATTAATTAGGATTATATATTTATTGCCAAGAATTCGGAAATAACCGTTATCGGGTTTATATAATTTATTCGGTTTAAATATATCTTTAAAATATTCGATTAATATTATATCCTTTATCGTAAACTGGTTTATTTTGTTAATAATATACGTTGTTACCTTTATTACGAAATCCTAAAAATATATAAAGATTTTTATTTATACGGAAGTTATACGCGCCTTATTTTGCAGAAATTGTATTTCTCGTTTTATAATTCCGTTTTAATATTAATTATATACGTTAAAAATTATCAATTCGATACTTTTTGTAATGCAGAAGTTTTTAATTATTGTTATACCGAATTTCCTGCCGTCGTTTAGGCGTAAGATCTGCATTTTTTTACGTTTACCTTTTTCGTTTAATAGTAACGTTTTTAAATATTTTGCAATTTACGTAATATACGTATATAAGTTTTGTTAAATTTCGTCTTTATTTTTAAACGAATAATATTTTTTATAACGTAACAAATTATTTGTAAAAAAACTAAAATAATTTTTATTTTTAATATTAATAAGCTTAATTAACTTTACGTCGTATTAAATAATTTTTTTTATATATTTCCTTTGTTTTTAAAGGTTTATAAACGGTATTTTCCGTATTTTCCCTTTGTCGTACGCCATATAAAGGATGTTTTTTATATCGTTAGGGTTTAGATTTATCCCCGTAAACCTTTTAATGGTCTATATTAGTTATTCGGTATTAGGGTAACAGAGGTGGCGGTGTTAAAGGATAATTTTCTTTATGATTTTATCCGTTATTAAAACCTTTTCGTTTTTAAAGGCGTTTAAAAGTACGTGTTTCAAGTTATTTATTAGGTTATCGCCGTTTTCCTTACCGGATATTTTCCTTAGTACGAATCTTTATTAATAGTTCTTATCGTTTATTGGGTTTAGGGCCTTGATAATAGGTTCCGGTTTCCCGTAAAGCTATAGGAAGAATCCTTTCCGAAAAACGTTAATCGTTAATAATTAAATTTTATTAGGGCTTATTAAGGCGTTACGGTTTAGGTAACCTTCTTTTTTGTAAAATATTTCCCCGGAGAATACCTTTAAAAGGAAGTTATTAATATATAACGTATACTTAATTATAATTTCGTTTTTTTTTATTAAGCCTTTTTAAGGGCTATTTAACGATATTAACAAAAGTAATAATTATAGGTCCTTTATTTGTTATAATTTGGATTCCTTTGGACTTAATGTTTATTATAGTATTTTTCTTAAAATCGCTAATATTATTCGTAATATTAACGTTCGCTTCTAAATCTTAAAGCAGTTTATTTAAATTATTTCCGTAAAAGAAGTAAACGTATAAAAGCATAGCGTTTTTTATAATGGTTCTTTTAGGGCGCTTACCTTTCTGTAGCTTTAGGCGATCAATTACTTAAGTTTTAATGCATTCACTTACTGAAACTTCCCGGGCTTTAGGGCGTTCCGCCGCTAAAGCTCCCCGGGCTTTAAGGCGTTTAGCCACTGGAGTTCCCCGGGCTTCAGGGCGTTTAGTTACTGGAACTCCCCGGGCTTTAGGGCGTTCAGCTACTAAAGCTCCCTGGGTTGCCTTTTGAATCATCTTATCGTACTATTGCATGAGGTCCTCCAGCTGTTATTCTTTAACGCGAGCGCTAAAGGTTTTTCCGTTTAATTAATATAAATCTTTTAGGCCGTTAGGAATGAATTACTTTTCGTTCTTGTTGCCGCTATAGGCGTTACGAGAGTTGTTATTTTGGTTGTTCTATCTATTGTTGCCCTGACGTTAGTTACGTTTTCCTTTTTTTCCTTTGCCGTTTTTTTCTTTTTACGGCTCGGGGCAGTCCTTCGTTAAATGTCCGTATTTACCATAGTTAAAGCAGAGTGGCTTTCCGTTTTTATTCCATGCGGGCCTGTTATCTCGGAAGTTACTGTTATTGTTGTTACTTTTTCCCTTACCTTTTTAGGCGTTATGGGATTTCCCGTTTTTCTTCTTATTAGTGCGGTTATGGAATTTGCTGTTAAAGTCGTCGATTAACTGCTAGAAAAAATAACTGGTCTGCCTAAGTACTGATTAAATCGTTTTGCATTAGTTACTAATACGGTCCTTTATAATAATAAGGAATATAATAATTTATTTTTTTAATCCGAGTTTTATACCATAGCCCTTAACCTTTTGCAATCATTTTTAAAACTTCGTAATAAATTATATAAGGTTTTTTTTATCGTATATAATCTTATTAAGTTTTTTTTAAAAGACCCTTTATTTAGCTTTATTTATTATTACGTAAGTTTTTTTAAAAGTTTTTAATATTTTCGTTTCTTTTTTAATACTTATAATCAACTTTAACGACGCCTTTTTATACATTTTAGTAATGGCCTTTACGAAGCGTAACTAATTAAGTTATTTTAGCTTTATTTCGTCTTTATAATTAATCTTTTTAAGGGTAAATATTAAAACGTTATTTTAAAGCTTTTAATTAGCCCAGCTTGTTAAGTAGTTCTTTTTATTTAATAAAAAGTTAAAACGTTTTTAATATAACTTTGCATTATTATTAAACTTTTTAAAAATTTTTTCTTTTTTTTTAAGCGAATACCTAATTCGTTAAAGCTGTTTAAGTTATTAAGATTTAAAAAGTTATTAAAAATACTGGGGGAACTGTTATAACGGTTTTTTCGTTTTCGGGAACCTTTAGACAAATCTAAAAGTAACCCATCCGAATTATCAGGGTCCTTACGTATTATATTTTTTTCCTTACGTAATTTCTTTTCTTTGCTTTTTTCCCTTTTCGGGGGATTAAGCCTTTTAATAAATTACTTCCTTAATTACGTTTCGCCTTTTTTTAAGGGGTTAATCTCTTTTATATCGTTCTTAACAGTAATAAAAACTTTTTATAAATTTTCCGTCCTTTAAACGTTTCGTAAAACGTTTTTGCAAATATTTATATTTCGCAAACTCCGCGTTACCTTTAATTAAGGCGGTTTTTATTAAGGTATACCTCCGAACTGGGATATATTTAATAATTACTCCATAATATTATTTATTCGTTTTATTATATCGTTTCTTTTTTTTTATTAAAATTTCAAATCTTTAATTTTATCTTTAACTAACTTATATCTATATTTTCGTACTTTAACGTCTTTTTTAATTTTACTTAAATTAATACCCAAAAACGTATAAAATTTATTTAATTTTATTTAAGGCTATTATTTTTATATAAAAGTTTTATATCGGTTTTTTAATTATCGTTACTAAGGCAATATAACTTCTTTTATAAAAATCTCGAAAACAAGTTTTTTTCCTGCCGCTATATCTATCGTAAACTCTTATTCTTCTCCTTCGCTATAAAACTTTTCGTTTTAAAAATTTTAAAAATTTTCTTAATTAAAAAGAAAAGAAAATAAGTTACTATTCGTATACTTCCTGTCCCGTATAAGGACAAAGCCCTTATCGGGTAGGCTATTTTGTTCGATTATAGGGAACTACTTTAAAATACGTTTTTATTACTTGCTTGCCATCGTTAACCGCTTACTTTCTTTTAAATTAACTAAATAACTCCTTTTTAAATCTTATACCCTTTTTATTAACTTAACCTGCAAATAATTATTCCGTTTAACGTATTACGGTTACTAATTAACCAAAAGATACTACCATATTAACAATTACAATAATCAAATACAGGAATCTAGCAAAATGCATATAGTTATTCTAGGAAAAATTAAAAAAATCTAAGGGTAATCGCCCTTACATATATGTTTAACTATACAAAGGATAGTTCCTAAACAAAGGCTGTCCTAAGCAGCATCTACAACCTAGACGCACCAGCCGCAGGCACCTAAAAGCACTAATTGCCGACAATATTTAATAAAACAGTTAACTTTTTTTAGTATTTAACCCGTTTTATTTATAATAATCTTTTAGTTAAATATAAGTAAGATATTAATATATTAATTAAATAGTAATTCTTCTTTATCTTGGTTACCTTAAATCTCGTTCGCTTATAACTTATATACTACTTTTTTTATAGCTAATTAAAGTACCTATCCCCCTATTAAACAAGCGAGGCTTAAATTGTAATTATGTAAAAAAGGGTCCGTTTAGTACGATGCTACCAAAATCACTAATTTCTTCTCAGTTTATCTTATTTATCTAAATAAATCTAATTATATAATAGGAAAACTCTTTATAAAATAATCAAATAAAATCTAATAAGTTTGAGATTATATATACGCATTAAATATAAGCTAATATATCTATAGAAGATTTTTCCATTTTTTAAATTATAAAATACAGCTAATACGGCCAAATTTAAACCCGGGAAATAAGTTGCCGTAATATTCTTATAGCTGTAACAGTATAACTACCTATCGTATTATTATATACCGGGATTTTTAATAGATTTATTATAAGAAAAACCGGCGTAGTAATTTTTATAACAGTACGAATTATCGTTATTACGTCGTAATTATAAAGAAATTTAAAATTAATAAAATTCGAAACGCCTTTATAACTGCGATAATATAACTATAATCTATACAGCTAAAATTATAATTAAAGAATTTTTTTATATTAAATTACTCCTAAAAACTTAAAGTAAAATATGTGGGCAATTGTGTTGCATTCTTGAGGCTGTGGTTCTGTTCTAGGTTACTTATTTCTAACTGGGTGGGGGGAGGGGGGGGAGAAGCAGCCAGATATAGCTATAGCTTCTTTGTCCTTGCAATCCTAGGGCCACATCAAAGCCCTTTCGATCCTTTTAACGCTTTAATAATAAATCACCACATCTGCCGACAAAATAATATATATTAATCTAAAATTATCATTTTAATCTTTAATATTTTAATTAAACTAACTACGTTTAAGAAGTTATAATTAAAAAGACTTTTTTAAAATTAATACTTTGCCGGATTTTAAAAATATTTTAAAAGAAATTAATTTCGTAAGACAGTATAATTATAAAAATCTTTATATAACGAAAAAGATATAGTTATTAAATATAATAATTAATTAATAAGTTAAACTTTTAATTAAAAGTATTAAAAACGAAAATATGCTGTTTTTAATATATTTTATCTAGTTTTCTTTTATTTTATATTTATCGGTAATCGTATTACATTTTTAAGCCTAGTATTCTATTCTATTAATTCTAAGTTACTTATTTCTGATTAAGGTAAAAATAACTAGATATAACTTTTAGCTTTTTTATTCTTATAATTCTAAAGCTATATATTAACGCTTGTTTAATTCTTTTAACGTTTTAATAATAAATTATTATATTTACCGATACGCTTTTTATTATAACGTACTATACAAGCGAGCTGTATATATAAGCAAGCTGTACACTTTTTTTATTATTTTAACTTTTTAATTTTAATTACTTATTTCTTAATAACTATAACATAGAACGGCTTATAAAAGAAGCGAAAATGAACCTAACCGTTTAGGTTAAAAAACGAAACCCGAAACTTAGTTATAGAAAACTTAGTTTTATTTATGATATCTTATTTATTACCTTAAGAACGCGAATTAATGGTAAATACGCTTAACCCGATACCGTCCTTAATTTGCGAAAATTAACGCCGACTGAAAAGAAATCCATTATCGAACGAATTTTTGATTTAAATACGTAAGCGTTTCCTGTCCGGCGTTAGTACGTTAAAAATATAACGAATTTGTTATTTGCGTAACGTATTATAAGACGTATCGGAGTTAATTAGGTATTTAACTTTGTTAAACGGTAACATAAATTTAAAATGCGTTTAAATTAAAGGATAAATTATTAACGGGTTTTATACCAAAATTTAAAGGTATTTCGTAAATAGTTTAAATTTGTTCAGGTTATAATTACGAAATACGGTATTACGGAAAAGGATATTTATAATTTCAACGAAATAAGGTTTTTAATAAGTTTTTTTATGGTAATAAACATGGTAATTATAAATGCCGAAAAATATAAAAGATTTAAATAGGCGTAATAAGGGAATAAGGAATAGTTTACGGTAATATAAGCTGTTAACTTTTAAGGCTAGGTTTTGCCCTTATTTATTATCCTTACCGGGAAGAATTACCTTTTTCGCTGGTTCGCCGATAACCTATTTTTATCCAACTAAAAAATTGCTATAAGCGAAAACGGCTGGACGATAAATAAACTAAGTTTAAAATAAATTAAGTATTTCGATAAACATATTAAAATACGTATTAAAGGTTCGAAACGTTTCCTTATTTTTAACGGTTACAAAAATTATTATTCGATCGAATTCGAAAATTACTGTAAAATTAACGATATTGTTACATTTTATATGCTTATTTATTTTTTTTATCGGCTTTAACCTTCCGACGTATCTTATTTTTCCGTATTAAAATATACTTATTTGCTATATATCGAAGGTTTTATACAACGTTACGTTATTTATATTACTAAAAAAGATTTTATCGCCGGCTTTTACAATACGTTTAAAACCGCCATAACGACCGATAATATTAAATCCGGATTCGTAAAAACGGGACTTGTTTTATTTAATCTTAATTGCGTTTTTTCCGAACTAAAAGTTTTAGTTATACTTATACCAACCGTTTCTCCATTTACCTTTATTAATTCCGTTATTTCTCCATTTACGAAAATTCCTAAAAATATTACCGAAACGATTCGACGAGGACGCTATTTATAAAAAAAGATTAAAAATTATTAAGGTAACTTGCCAACCAAAATAATTAAATCGGTTAATCTCTTGATAAAAAGTAACTTAATACTTTTATACGAAATTACTTTTTTTCGGAAAAAATACGGCTTATTATACGAAACAAATTACGTTTTTAGTAAACGCCGGAAAACCAAAAACAAACGTTTTTAAGAAAAAGGGATACTTACTATAAAAAAAGCATAAGTTTTTATAGCTACGAAAGAAAGTAATAATAAATAATCGCAGCTAACAACGGCCAAAAGGGGTCGTTATAAAAAGGTTCAGGCGAAAAAACGGAAATGTAACGTTTACGGCAAGCCCGGATATAATACGCGTATTTATAAGAAAGATATAAAGGTATCTAGCGATAAAAAATCCGATTAATTTAAATTGATTTAATATATTGTGGTTATTTAATTCGAATTTGCTATCGTAACGTACCAAAAAGTGTACAGCTTGCTTATATATACAGTTCGCTTATATAATACGTTAACTTAATAAAGGAGAGGTCTCGGAAATGGTTCCGATAAACCGAAATAAAACTTAAATAGGTTAGGTTACGTAGTTAGATTATTAGTTTACGGGAGGTAAGCCAGTAAGTTAAGAAAGATATATACGTTTATTATTTCTATAGTTAAAATAATATCAGCTTGTAATATAACTTAGTTATTTAAAAAAATTTTGGTATTATTAAACGTAATTAAGTTATTCTTATTACTTAAATCTCGTAATATAACTATTAATATAAACCGTATAACTTGGTTTAATAGTTGGTTAATTAGCTTAGCTGTTATACCTTACAAGTTTTTATTTAGTAGTATTATCAAATTTTAAGTAATTTCCGAATTATCGAGATAGCTTTTAATACTGAAGAAATTACCGTTACGCAGTAATTCCAAGATAAGCTTAAAGAATTAAAGGCTGAGATTTTGCAATTTAAAAAATCGGTTAAGAAGGATTTTAGTATTTCGAAAATTAAGGTTAAAAAATTTTAATTTTATAACGGAAAAATTAATATTTAGAGCTTTTTTACTTAAGTACGAGTATATTTGTAGTTTTTAACTTTCGATAATCCCGAAAACCAGATTTTTGCTGTTATAACGTTTCTTACTAGAGACGTATTCGATTAGTTTAAACCAATTATAAGAGATTATTTAGAAAATATAGAAAATGATATAGAAATATTTATTATGGAATTTTTCGTTAATTACTTTAATTTTGAGGAAAAGTTAAAAGCTAATTTCGACAATTTTAATAAGAAACGTACCGTTATATAGAAAATTTTATAATTACGATAAAAAGGATTAGTATTTAAGTATATCATAAAATTCCGGAACTTAATAGTTAAAGCAGATTAAGTAAATAATAAAAATAATATTTTAATTAATATGTTTTATAAGGGGTTTTAGGACGATATTAAGGACGAAATTATTAAATTTAAGTAATTAGTTCCTTTAAGTAAGTATATTATAAAGGCGGTAAAGATCGACAATTAACAGTTTAAAAAACGATAAAAAAATAAAGTTAATATATTTTACGATTTAAATGTAATAAACTTAATTAAGGAAATGGACGTATAATATTATTTACCTTTTACGGGATTTAACTAGGCTTTATAAAAATTAAAACGGTTTAATAACGAGAGTATATTTTATATAAGTATTATAATTGCGGTAAGATTAGATATAACGCTTTTTAATGCGAAGTATTTAAGAAATTTTAACGAAATAACTGGACCCCTATACCCGAAGGATAATAACAGAATGATAAGAAAAATAATAAGAAATTGGTTAATATAATTAGGCTAAGGAGAAACCCCTAGTTGCGGTATACCGTAACGTAATGGTATAAGAATTACCTAAAATAAAGGGGTTTTATTAAAAAAAGGTTCTTTGTTTAATTTTAATAAAAGAAATAACGATAAGAGAAGGGCCGACGAGTTTTATAAAAGTGGCTATAAAAGTATTACGAGTAAAAGGAAAACCTTTGTCTAGGAGAACCGGAACGATATACGAAGATTTACGTTATTTATTATAACAAACCTAAATACCTGTTTTATTAAAAGTGGAAGAAAGTAATTTATTAACGTATAACCCGGATATATTAAAAAGGGTTCAACTTTAAAAAATAAAAAGGAATTAATAAGAATGATTAGCAGTAGTACTGACGTTTACGGATATTTGCGGAAAAAGACGAAATTAATTAATAAGTGGTACTGTAGAATTGGCTACTTGGAGAGTTATGCCTATAGGGAGACCCCTTTTGTTATTACGGGTAGTATGATTACTAGACGGAAGAAAAATTAGTTTAAAGGATAGTAGAGAAGTACTGTTAGCAGGCTATTACTGATTTAGGTATTTAATTAGCCTTTATTACAGATCCGGAAGATAAGAAGGCGATTAAAGAAAAAATTAAGAGCTTTACTAAAAAGGATTAGTAGGATTTAAAGGATAAGGCCTAGTAAAAGGAAAACGACAGTTCATGATTAACCTTACCGGACGAAGGAATAATCGAAACCTTTACGAAATAAATTTACAAGTAATAAGGTATATGATAACAACTTAAATAGTTATAAGAATAAGTAATACAAATAGAAAAACAACTAAAAGAGTTCCGAACTTAGAACGATTAAAATAAGAAGATATTACGAGAATTTTTATAGACCTTAAAAGATTATTGTTATTTATAAAGGAGCCGTAAGTAAATTAAAAGTAAAAAGTTAAATTATAATAGCTTAAAAAGATTTTAAAAGTAATAATCGAAGTTATAAGTAACGATGTTATTTTAATATAAGTACGAATTAAGAAGAATTAATATATCGTAATAATAGATTACGGAGTAATAATTATTAATTATAAAAATCCGAGAATAATAAATTAGTTAAAATTGTTATGGAAAAAAAAAGTTATCTCTATAAAGTTAAAAATGCCGAAGGTTAAAGATTTACTTATAACGATAAATAGGTTAAATGTAAGATTAATTACTTTGAAACCTTGGTTAAAAAAAGAAATAAATTATTAGTTTCGATATTATTTTATTAAATAAATATGATATAATCCTAGGGAAATTATGGTTGCGTTAATATAACCCCTTAATTAATTAAGAAATTATTTAAATAAGTTTTCGTTCGTTTTTTAAGGTAAGAAAAAATAAAAAAGATTTAAGATTTCGATATTTAATTGATAAGGATGATAAATATAAGCATAAGGATATAATAGAAACTTTACCATTTAAAAGAAAAATATATATTTAAAATATAGGATATAACAAAAGAGTACGGAGCGTTATTACGAACTTTAAAATATAATTTCGATAAATAAATAATAACCTATTAGTATAATTAAAAAAACCGTTAAAATACATAGTAAAAGTATTACTACAATATTATAAGTATAAAAAGTTTTTTAAAAAAAAGTTCGATACTAAATTATTATAATATAACGAATAAAATTACAAAATAATTCTAAAAAAAAGCAAAATATTTACTTTTTATATTATTTATAATTTAAACGAAATAAAGTTATACTTTTTTTATAATTACTTAAAGGATAAATTACGAAAAAAATATATATAACGTTTTAAGTTATTAGTAAGATACTTAATATTTTTCGTTTTATGAAAAAACAGGAAATTATAACTTGTTATTAATTACCGATAACTTAACGATATTACAGTTAAAAACAGAATACCGTTATTTTTAATTATTAAAATTAAAGATCGATTACGAAATGCCAAATGGTTTATAGTCTTAAATTTACGAAAAGGATATAATTAGATTCGAATTAAACTAGGAAATAAATAAAAAATAACTTTTAAAATAAAATACGGATTATTTAAGTATCTTATTATACCTTTCGGACTTACGAACGTACTAGCAACTTTTTAACGGATAGTTAACTATATATTCCGAAAATACCTTAATATCTTTGTTATATACTACCTTAATAATATTTTTATTTACTCGAAAACGGAAAAGAAATATGCAGGATACGTTTATAAAGTCCTATAAGCTTTATAAGATGCCAACCTTTTAGTTAATATAGAAAGAAAATACCTTTTATATTTAGGAAATTAAATACCTAGGACATATTATTACCTTAAGATAGATTAAAATAAACCTTGAAAAAATTATTGCGATTAAGGATTAAAAGATACTTACTAACGTTACTAAGGTATAAACGTTTCTTAGACTTGCTAATTATTACCGACGATTTATACGACACTTTAGCAAAATCGCGATGCTATTAACGGAACTTACTAAAAAGAACCGATACTTTTTATAAACCCCAGCTATAAAAAAGACCTTTTAATAACTTAAGGATACCCTTACCAGTAAGCCTGTTTTAATAATATATGATCTATAAGATCTTAAAACGCTTATAATAAACGTATTATTTTCCTAAGATAAAATTAACGGTACAGAAAATTATACGCCAGTATAATATTTGCGCCAAGGCGAAAATCTAACGATATAAACCATACGGAAAACTATGCAAGATCAAGTGCTATTCGGGGTATCTAGCTATATACATATATACAATATACAATACGGAAAACTATAACTATTATTAATCACTAAGCAACTATAGGATTTAATTTTATTTAATTTTATTACGAAATTTCCTTTATTAAAAAACCTAGTTATAGGTATATATTATAACAGGATTTTTATAATTATTAACCGATTTACAAAATTTTCTTATTTCTTACCTTATAATAAAAATATAAATACCGAATAAATGGTATATACTTTCCTTCGACATATTTTTACCATGTATAGATTATTATCAGAAATTATTTTAAATAAAAGCACGATTTTTAGATTAAAATTCTGGCAAAATCTAATAACATAATTCGGTTTAAATTATAAATTATCAAATGCCTTTAAACTATAAACGAATAAATAAACAAAAAGAATTAACTAAACGTTAAAAACATATCTACGATATTGCATTAATTATAAACAAAATAATTAAGTTAAGAAATTACCCGTTATATAATTAGCTTATAATACTAGTTATTATAACAATATTAAAACAACTTTAATAACTACTGATTTTAGTTTTACTTTAAAAGTTTATAAAAAAATACAAAAAATATTAATTAATGTTAAAATAATCCTTACCTTAAAACAACTTAAATAATTATATCAAAAAATAAATATAAAATTTTAATTCGTACGCAAATAAATAAATAAATATTATAATCGAAAAAAGTTAAAAAAATTAACTTTCTCGGAAAGGAAAATAATTTACCTAACTACTAAAAATATTAAAATTAAATATTTAAACCGAAAACTCGATTTTAAATATATCGGCCCATACAAAATCGCTAAAAAAATTTCAAAAAACAACTATTAATTAAAATTACCACCTAAAGTTAAACTCCATCTAATCTTTTATATTTCCCTCTTTAAGTTAATAACGGATATTATCAAAATATATACGGTATAAAACAACGTAAAAACGGAAGAAAAATAAAAAACATACGAAATTAAAAAAATATTTAACATAAGAAAAAAAAAGGATTTACTTAATACCTAATTAAATAAAGAAACTACTTAAATTCCGAGACAACCTAGAAACCTACCAAAAACCTCATTAACCCCCAGCACCTACTGAGAAACTTTTACTAACAACGGTAAAACTAGTAATAAATGCATCCCAATTTATATTATCTAAAAAAAAAAAAACCTTAATTTACGGCATTCCAGTTAATAACGTTAGCATTACCAAAAACCTAAGTAACTACCGCCAACTCCGACTTTTAAAGGTTAAATTTATCCTACTTATCTAAGGATTACAAGGCGCGGTTTATAAATTTCGCGCTTTAGATTTGATATTATTAACGCTATTTACGTATACGAAAAAAACGAACCAAGGATTTAGCAAAGGCCTACTTTACAGCAAATTTTTCTTTTTTCAAACGACGGGCCTTAGCAACATAACGATTAACTATCGCTACGGGAACGCCAATCCTATTATAAAAACGACCGCAACGAACATACTCCTTATAACGGAAAACATCCGCCATTATTTAACAATTAAGTTCCTTAAAAAAACAAAAGAAATACGGTATTACTTCGAAACCTTTTAAATTAATTAAATTAGCTAAAGCATAACGTTACTCTATTTTATACGAACGACCCTTAATAACTTAACCCAACATAATAAAATAAAAACTTACAAAAAAAAAATCTTAAAGGCAAAAATCCTGGGAAAAAGAAAATCATATTACAACTCGACAAAAGGGAAGTCTCAGAAACGGTCCCGATAAACCAAAACAAAACCCAAATAAGTTAAGTTACGTAACTAGATCACCAGCTTACGAAAGGTAAGCCAGTAAATAAAATTACCAATTTACGGGAAATAAGCCAGTAAATTAAGAAAAATATATACGCTCGTTATTTCCATAATTAAGATAATACCAGCTTATAATACAACTTAATTACCTAAACTACCTTTCGTATTACCAAACGTAACTAAGTTATCTTTATTATTTAAATCCCGTAATACGACTGCTAACATAAACCGTACGACTTGGTTTAATAATTAGTTAACTAGCCTAGCCGTTACACTTTTATAGTCTTTAAGTTATTATGAAGCTATTCGAACTTTTATTAATTTCGAAATTATTAAAAGGTTTTTTCTATTTATCCTGTATAAGTCCTTTAACCTTTTTAAAATAAAATTAACTTCGTATTTGATACCACGTTTTAACTATTCGTCTAAGCTATCATTTTTCCGTTTCGGGTAATTCTTTATTATATAGCCGTATTTACTATAATTAAAGTAAAATAACTAACTTTCTTTATTTTATAAAGGTTTATTTTATTGGTTTTATTTCGCGTTATAACTATTATTACTTTCTTTTTTCGAATTTTCTTTCTTTCGAAATTCGATAATAAAATCGTTATATACCTAATATTAGATATTCAGAGCAATTGTTAGCTCTAACTGAGCCACGAACCCCGTAGGTCGTATCAGCGACTATTATTGGACAGTCTCGTATCAGGATTTATATAGGGTCCTGTCCTAGCCTAGTTTTCTTAGCTATAGGGGGCTATATTCTTATAATTACTCCCCTTCCTAAAAGCTTTAGTTCCCAAAGCTACTAAGTTACCCCTTCCGTACGACTGGATTTCTATATAAAATTTCTTATTTAATAATAGCTATTTATAACGGCTAGGCTAGTTAACCAATTATTAAACCAAGTCGTACGGTTTATGTTAGCAGTCGTAGTGGGAGATTTAAGTAATAAAGATAACTTAGTTACGTTTGGTAATATTAAAAGTATTTTAAGTAATTAAATTATATTATAAGCTGATATTATTGGGATTATGGAAATAATAAGCGTATATTTTTTTTTAATTTATTAGCTTACCTTTTGTAAACTAGTAATTTAGTTTATTAGTTTATTTTTTATAAGTTAGTAATTTAACTTATTGGTTTACCTTTTATAAGCTAGTAATGTAGTTACGTAACCTGACTTATTTAAGTCCTGTTTCGGTTTATTAGAATTATTTCCGAGACCCCTTTTCCGTTAGGTCGTAATACCATCTTTTTTTTTCTATAAGTCCTTATTTTATTATGTTAAATCGTGTTATTAAGAGTCGTTCGCGTAAAATAAAGTAACGTTATAATTTAGCTAATTTAATCGGTTTAGAAAGTTTCGAAACGATACCGTATTTTTTTTTTTATGGAACTTAATTATTAAATAATAACGGGGGGTTCCCGTTATAAAGAATACGATCGTTACGGTTGTTCCTATAATGGTATTAATGTTTATATAGCAATAATTAATCGTTACGTCGCCGAAGCTTGCTGTTTAAAAAAAAAACTTATTACGAAACAGGCCTTTACCGAATTTTTAACCCGTTTTTTTCGTATACGTAAATAACGTTAATAATATCAAACCTAATGTACGAAATTCGTAAATTGTATTTTATAATTTTTGGATAAGTAAAACGAGTTCGACCGTTAAAAATCGAAGTCGGCGGTAATCGTTTAAACCTTTAGTAATATTAACGTTATCGACTAGAATGTCGTAAATTAAGGCCTTTCTTTTTTAAATAACATAGATTAGGACGTATTTATTATTAGTTCCGCCGTTATTAGTAAAAGTTTTTTAATAGACGTTAGGCGTTAATAAGATTTTTAGCAGGTTTCTAAATGTTTTCGAAATTTAGATATTTTATTTATTTAATTAAATATTAAGTAAATTCTTTTTCCTTTCGTATATCGAAAATCTTTTTTATTTCGTAAACTGTTATATATTTTTTTTATACTTAATATCGACCTTAATCGTATTCGTTATTAACTTAAGTAAGGAAATATAAAAAACTGGATAACATTTAACCTTAAGTAATAATTTTAATTAGTAATTATTTTTTAAAATTTTCTTAACAATTTTATATAGTTTAATATATTTAAAATCGAGTTTTTAGTTTAGACATTTAGTTTTAATATTTTTAGTAATTAAGTAAATTATTTTCTTTTCCGAAAAGGTTTATTTTTTTAAATTTTTTCTGATTATAAGATTTATTTATTTATTTACGTAGAATTAGAATTTAGTTTTTATTTTCTACTGTAATTATTTAAATTATTTTAAAGTAAGGATTACTTTAATATTAATCGGTTCTTTCTTTCGTATTTTTTTATAAATTTCCGGGGTAAAATTAAAGTTAATAATTACTGGAGTTATTTTAATACTGTTATAATAACTGGTGTTATAAGTTAATTGTACAATAAGTAACTTTTCGATTTAATTGTTTAATTTATAATTAATATAATATCGTAAATATATTTTTTCCGTTCAATTAATTTTTTCCGTTTATTTATTTGTTTGTAATTTAAAAATATTTAATAATTTATAATTTAAACTAAATTATATTATGAAACTTTGTTAGAATTTCGAAATAAAAGTTATATTTTTATTTAAAATAGTATTTGCTAGTAATTTATATATGCTATATATATGCCGAAAAAAAATATAAGTAATTTATTCGATATCTGTGTTTTTATTATAATGTAAGAAATAGGAAAATTTTGTAAATTAATTAACAATTATAAAAATATTATTATAATATATTTTCGTAGCTGGGGTTTGTAATAAAAAAAGTTTGGTAATAAAATTAAATGTAACTAAACTTTATAGTCGTTCGGCGATTAGTAATAGTTATAATTTTCCGTATAGTTTATATCGTTTAGTTTTTATTTTAATATAAATATCGTATTGATATATAATTTTTTATACGGTTTATTTTATTTTAGGGAAATAAGATGTTCGTCGTAAACGTTTTAGGGTTTTATAAATCCCTGGATATCCGTGTAGTTGATGTTTATATATTTTTCGTATTAAAATCTTTTGATGTATTTTTGGTATATTGATTTTTTTTCTTTTTCTTTTTTAGTTTTTAGGTAGGTTGTAATGGTATCGTTGTATTTTTTTATATATTTCTGGTATAGATATTCTGATGGTGTTAATATGTCATTGTTATAGATATTTTTTTAGTGTCCAGTCGAAAATGGTTTGCTGTATTCTTATTTTAGGGTTTTCTATGTTTGGTTGTTTATTGAAAGCATCCGTTTTATTATTTTTTGATTTTTTATAATAGATAATGACGTAGTTAAACTTTGCGAAGTATTTTACGTAACGTAGTTATTATCCGATTAATTTTTTAGTAGTTATAAAGTGAAAGATATTTTTATATTTCGTATATATTTTTACTTAATGCTGGTTTTTTTAAGGTAATGTTTGAATTCCTTAAAGGTTTTAATAATGGCTAGGAATTTTTTATCGTAGATGGGGTAGTTTAATTCGGTACCGTGTAATTTGTAAAAGTAAAAGGTGATAAGGTGTAATTTTTCTTAATCGTTTCGTTAGTAAATTACTATTTTTAAAGCTAAGTTTAAGGCGTTTATTTTAAGTTTTATTGCGTTATTCGAGTTATATATTATTAAAATAGGTTCGTTCATAAGGGCGTTTTTAAGTTATTAGAAGGTTTTTTTTATAACTAGGACTTATATAAAGCGTTAGTTTTTTTAATAAGTTTTATTAATAATATCGTAATTTTATTAAAATGTTATATAAACCGTTAATAATATTTAGAGAATTTAAGAAATGTTTGTACTTTAGTAATATTAGTGAACGTTTTTTAATTTTTAATTGTAATAATTTTTTTAAAGTTTATTTTGATATATTTAAGCGTAATGATATATTTTAGGTATTCGTCTTTTTAAATATAAAATGTACTTTTTTTTTACGTTAATTAAAAAGTTAGTATTTTATAAAGTTTGTAAAATTTTATAAACGTATCCGATATATTTCTTTTTTATTTTCGAATAAATATAAATATTATCGAGGTAATATATAATAAAGATGTTAAGATATTTTTAAAATACGTAGTTAATTATTCGTTAAAAAGTTACCGGTACGTTCGTAAGTTTGAAAGGTATAACGAGATATTCGAATAATTTATATTTTTTTCGTAAATTTAAAGCCGTAAACTATTTAGCGTCTCGTAATCGGTTTTTAATTTCTGTAATTAAAAGTAATAATATTTTATTTTTAACGGTAATATCGTTATGTTATTAATAATTAATAATAAGTTGTAATTTCCCGTTTTTTCGTAAAATAAAAAACATTAAACACTTTGTTAATAATATAAAACGTTATATATATCCTTTTTGTACTTTATTTTTTAAATAATCGCGAAGAACGTATAGGTTTATTTTATTTAAATTATAAGTAAAATAAAAAGTAATTATTTTGCCATTTTTAAAAATTATTTTACAATCTTATTTATTATGTTATGGTAATTTTTTATCGAGTTTTTTTCGAAAAAAGCTTTTTATATTTATAATATTAAAACAATATTTTTGTTATTTATTTTAGTAATTTTTCAGGATATATTTATAAGTAGTCGTTTATTTATTAATATCGTACTTTAAGATTTGTAATAATGCGTCATATTCTTTTGTTATATTTTTTGTTTTAAATATATCTTATCGTTTTAAGTAATAAGGTTTTTATCGTATTCTTATATTTGTATTCGTCGTTCTTGTTAATTAAATATTAAGATCTTAAATTTTCTTTATTTCTTTTATATTAAGAAATAAACGGAAATTTATTTAATTAATTTCCTAGTTAATTAAAGGGTTATATTAGCGTAATTATAATTTTC
The DNA here is from genome assembly GCA_004155055.1 of Monosporascus sp. CRB-8-3. Lineage (NCBI taxonomy): Eukaryota > Fungi > Ascomycota > Sordariomycetes > Xylariales > Monosporascus > Monosporascus sp. CRB-8-3. Next base: position 149,652 of record QJNZ01000085.1, read on the forward strand.
TAAAGATTATATTATATCCCGTTAATAAGATAATATCAAAATTAATAATTTATTTTTTTTATTAATAGTTTTAAAATAATTAATTTTGCGTTTAACCTATTCGTTATTATAAGTAAATCTTTAAATTTCGGTATTTTCGACTTTATAAAGGTAACTTTTTTCCTTTTATAATAATTTTAATTAATTTAATATTTCCGGGTTGATATAATTAGTAATTATCGTTTCGCAATCTATTATTACGGTGTACTAGTTTTTTTTAATTCGTAGTTATATAATAATAACATTATCGTTCGTAGCTCCGATCGTTATATTTAAAACTTTTCTAAAGTGCTATAATATAATCTTTTTTTTTCGTTTACTTACGGCTTTTCTATAGGTAGCGTTAACTTTTTAGGATTTGCAGAAGTTTTCGTAATATTTTTTTATTCCGATCGTTTTACGTTCGGAACTTTTTTAATTATTCGTTTATTTATACTATTTGTTTGTATAATTGTTTAAATTATTACCGTATATCCTATCGTTAATAAGTTTATTTTATAAAAATCTCGATCGTTCTTTTATCAGGTAATATTAGTTATAAATTATCGTTCTTTTATTAGGTTTTGTATTTTTTCTTATCTTTTAAATTCTATTAACTTTCCTTAATAAAATTTTTAATGTTTTTTAATTATCTATCTATTTTCCGAACCCGTAATAAAAGCTAGTTAAATGCTTAAGCTAATAATAATTCTTTAATAATACCTTTTTACCGTTCTTTAAATTAATTTTTTTTTTAATAATTGTATTATCCGAAATGGTAAAAAAGATTTTCTTATAAAGTATAACTTTTTAGTCGGCTAATTTTATAACGTTACTTATTAGTTAATTTCGTTTTTTTTTACGAATAATCGTAAATGTCGGTATTATTATTAATTATTTTTATTAACTCCCTTTTATTTTTTAAAGTTAAGCTTTTTCTGGTATATTTAAATTACGCGTTAATAAATTATTATTTTATTTTAGGTAAACCTGGTATTTAGGTTTTTTATAATAAATAATATAGGTTTTTATATATTATTCCGCTTTTTCTAAATAAAGGTTTTCGTCTTATTCGTAATATTTTGGTAACTATTTTGGTAGGATTTTTTAGTCCTATTCCCGTTATTATTTTTCTTGTGTAAATTAAATAAATAAGCTTTTTTCCGTAAAAAATTTTTTTTTAAATAATTCTTATATTATTATACCACTGTATACCGTATTTAACGGTTACTTTTAAGTTAGATTATGTTAATTATTATTTTTTTCGTATTAATGTTATCCCTTAGAAATAAAAGCTTAATTATTTCGTTAAGGCTTTTTTAGTATTTTATATTAAAAGGCCTTATATTTTATTTTGCCGTAATTGTAATATTTAAGCGGTAATTAATTTTATTATTAAATTGTCCTAATTTTTATGTGTTCTGGTTGTGTTCTGAAAAAGGTAGAAGAAATAGTATATTTACTTTTTTAATTGGTTTTATTAAATTTGGTTCGTAAAGTATACTGGCCTTTTTTCTCGTTTTTTAAATTGTCGATTATCGATTTTTACGGCCTTAATAATATATTTGTTTAAAAAGATTAGTTATTCGAGTTTAATAATTTCGTTTTTAACGTTATCTTTTAGGCCCTTATAAAATATATTAATTAAGGTATTATTTTCGTTATTTATTTATTCCGCTTTAATTATTAGGTTCAGAAACTTTACCGTATATTTAAATGCTGGTTTCTTTTTTGTTATAATTATAAAATCTTTTATATTACGGTACTTTTTTTATTAAGGTTATTAAAATTAACTTGTAATATTTCCTCGAAATTAAAAGAAGTAATAAAAATTTCCTTGGTGGATTTTTTTATATTATTCTTTATATTTTTCAGATAGTCCTTTATAATTGGTTTAAATTAATTAAACGCATCCCCCGTAAGGAACGCCGTAACGGCAAGGATCTGGTTTTCCGGGTCGTCGAGAATTAAAAACCGGAGATATATTCGCGCCTAGGTAAGGAAATTTTAAATATTACCTCTCTTATTATAGGGTTAAGGCTTTTTAGTTTTAATCTTTAAGGTATTAAGGTTTTTTTTAATTTGTTTTTTAAATTGTTAAACCTTAATTTTTAGTTTTTTAAATTTGTTTTAAAACTATTAAGTAACGGGAATTTTTTTAATATTAAAGATTATTTTAATAATTTAAGATATTATTTAAAATTTAATAATATTATTAAATAAAAGCTTATAACGTATAACGGTTAAATTAATTAACTAATTATTAAATTTAGTTATACGGTTTTTATTAATAATTATATTACGGGATTTAAATTAAAAAAATAACTTAATTAAGTTTAATAATATTAAAGATATTTTAAGTAATTAAATTATGTTATAAACTAATATTATTTAAATTATAAAAATAATAAGCGTATATATTTTTCTCGACTTATTAGCTTACCTTTTATAAGCTGGTAATCTAATTTACTGGCTTACTTTTTATAAGCTAGCAACCCAGCTTATTCGCTTACCTTTTGTAAGCTGGTGATCCAGTTACGTAACCTGACCCACTTGGGTCCTATTTCGGTCTATTAGGACCGTTTCCGAGACCCCTCCTCCGTTAGGTCGTAACACTACTCGTACCTAACTAAGTCTAACAATAACGTTTTTGGCTAAGCTTTATTTAGCTAAGGCCAAAAAAAGGGAACCCTGTTACAGCTAAGGGCAGCGCCAAGGTACAAATTATAAAAGGTTTAAGCGCGACTTATAACCTCCGACCGATTCATTTCTGGTCTTATCGCCTTACTCTCTGGTAATACAACTTCTTATACGCGTTATTTTACGCAACTTTAAATTTATTTATTTGGCTTTTTTTGGTTATTTATTCGGCTTTTTAACCCTTTAAATATTTTAATACGTATATATTTTTAATACGACTTAATATATAATAAAAATAATTAATCCTATAACACCCCCGTAATAAATAATTAATTTATTTTAAAAAATATACCCTTTAAAGGAATTAAACTTTTAACCCGTCGGGCATTAAATAAGTCGCTAATTTAATTATCAGATATTTAAATTAATTATTAGCTTTAATTAAGTTACGAACCCTGTAAGTCGTATTAGCAACTGTTATTAGACAGTCTCGTATCAGGATTTATATAGGGTCCTGTCCTAGCCTAGTCTTCTTAGCTACAGGGGGCTGTATTCTTACACCTAATTTACCGTTATAATTAAATACTAACGAAATATTTCTTATATTTAAAATTTTTATATATTACCGCTCTAATCCCAGTTTTAAATCGAATTTATAAATATAATAACCTATTATTTAACGTTAATAGGTATATCGACTTCGTTATACCGTTATATAATTAAACGCCGATTATTTCTTAAAATCTTTTTTAATAAATTATAGTTAAATTTAAAATCTATTTTTAATCGAATTTTTTAGCATTATATAAACGTTTTAACATTTTAACTATTTTAAATTCTTTTTTATAAATTTAATAACAATTATTATAAAGGTTTTTTAACGTTAATAATAACTCTAACGGCTAACTTAGTTCTATGAATATAAAAAAATTTCGCCGAATTATAGTTACGGTATTTAATTATTATTAAAACTACTTAAATAACCTTTTTTTTAATCTCTAATTATTAATATTTCGTAACCGATTTGTTTCGTTAAACTTAAACTGAAACTTTTTTTAATCCAGGTATATATCTATTTTTTCGTAACGTTATTATTCGATAATTTAATAAACGTTTTTATTAATTATTTTATATTACAGCTTTTCGGTTAACCTTTTACTTTTTTTCTAAACGCTATTTTCTTTTTATTATTATCTTAATTCTCTTTAATTCTTTAAATTTTTTAAAACGTTATTATATTAATAAGCTTATAATTTCTAATCGATTACGGCCTTACGGATACAAACGGTACTTTAAATATAATATAAAATAAATAAAATAAATATTTAATTTTGCTAAAAATAGAAATTAAAAAATATTACCATATCGGTAATTATAGTATATTTTTAAGCTTAATATTTATTCTATTAATTCTAGATTACTTATTTTTAATTAAGGTAGAAGTAGTTAATGTCAGATATTCAGACTAATTATTAACTCCAATTAAGCCACGAACTCCGTAAGTTGTATCAGCAACCATTATTAAACAGTCTCGTATTAGGATTTATATAAGATCCTATCCTAGCCTAATCTTCTTAGCTATAAGGGGCTGTATTCTTACAATTACTCCCTTCCCTAAAGGTTTTAGTCCCTAAAGCCACCGTATTACCCTTCCGTACGACCGGATTTTTCTATATAGAATCTTTTTACCTGATAATAATTACCCGTACTTTATTAAATCTAATAGTAGCGTTTCTAGCTAAGCTTTATTTAGCTAAGGCTAGGGGGAAAAACCCTATCGCAATTTAAAGCAGCGCTAATTTACCTCATCAAGATCAGGCCCTATTTTTAAGGTTGTGGCTGCGCCTACGGCGCAGCCGTAGCTAGGGCTTTCCGTCAAGAAGTAATTATAAAGGTTTAATATATTAACTAAACCTTTTTAAGAAAAATCTCCATAAAAATAATAAAACCTTAAAAATAGGGCCTAATAACAAGTTATAATTTTTTCGCTTCATTTAATACGCTATTATATAAATTCGAGAAAATTATTAATAATAACTTTTAAAATATATATTAATTACGAAATCCCTAATGTTATAATTTACATAATTTAATGCAAAATTGAAATCTTTATTTTGTAATATAAACCTGATCTTAATTAGAATTAAACCCAGATTATTACAAAAAAAAATAGTCCAAAATCCCGATTGGTATATGTAATAACTTTTTACCCCTTTTAAAGTAGTATAACAATAATATAACCTTATAAGCCAAAATAATGATATATAAGGCTTAAGATCGCCCATAACAAACCCCGATATATATTTTTATCCTAATTAACCGAATATAGATAATATACTAGAAAATCTAAGGTAAATACCTTAATCCTTCGAATACCTAATTATCCAAAACTAAACGTTTATCTTTATCTAATAACTTTACCGGTCTCTTACCGATATAAACGTTATAAATCTATACGCTAATATTATATATACGGCCGATAACTTTACAAAAACCTTACGCCGTTGGTTTATTCGCCTTATATTAAGTGCTATATTAAATAAGCAAGGCTGTATTTTACGGAAAAAATAAGTAAATACGGTATATAATCTGGTTTTCGGAAAGCTTAATATCCTTTTCGTCGTTAAAACAAGCTTTAAAAAATCCCTAATTGTTTAAACCTTTTTTTTAATAACAGACTTAATTATTATTTAAATCGCACCTTTAATTAAATTAACTAAAAAAATAACAAGCTTTTGCATTAGAAATACCGTATTTTGTTTTTATCCTAATATTTATAAATACGAAAAAATTTAATCCGGAAATATACGAATATATAACCGCTAAATAACATAATTGTATTATCCTTAATTCTAAACAAATATTAAACGATCAGTTTCAATTTACCATACTAAATCCTATTTTCGAACGGCGGTATAATTTGGTTATAATCGACGAAATATATCTATTATCGGAATAAAAAAATTTCCGGCCTAAATATATTAATATCCGTAACCTACGTTTTATTTTCCCTACCTATATATTTTAATTTACGTATATAACAACTGCTAATAATATTACGAAAAAAAAAATCGCGAAATACGGTAACTTTTGTCAAATGGGCGGTTTTACTGGATATAGCTATAAAACGGAAATCCGGCGTTTTAATATTAATCGGCCCGAAATCGATATTGCTGTTTTTTTTATATCTAAAGGTTAACGTTCGAATTAAACGTATTTAAATTTCCTAATAATAAATACTTCCGAATTATTAAATAATAACCCCAGGATTTATTTCGATAATTTACGTACTATTATTAAAATTATTATTATATATTAATAACAAAACGAAAATTATAAATATCCGTAACCACTTAATTAAAACGCTGGCGGATTAAAGGTATTCGCCGAAAGCTATAAAAACGGTTATTATATTTTATAACTTTAAAATACCTTACGGTAACCAAATTTATATATACGATAAATTAAAAAAACCTAATAATCTTATCCGTATTATTATATCCATTATCACTTTTAAATTAAGCATAAATATTCCGGATATTAATTAAATAGTATAATAAAAAATACCGAAAAACTTTTCGATAAAAGATTTATAATAATAATTTAATCGAACGGTGCGTAATTATAAATAATTAAATATAATTAACTATAAATAAACCATATTATTTACATCTTATTAAACGTTCGACAAATATAAAACCGAGTTATTTATTATAAAAAGATTAAAATAACGAAAAAAACCTAGGCCTAATAAATTAAAAACCGCATTACTTATAAAAATATAAAGGTCGTAATAGAAATTAACGTAATAAATTCGGATATTAAAAAAGACGATACGTAATTTATTATGGATAATCCCGATTAAAACGAGGTAATTATTAAATCTTAATTTTATTTTTCGACTAATTAAAATATTATTTTTGTTACCCGTAAATTTTCGAAATAAAGCAATATTAATCTGTAAAACCGGACGAAAATAAAGCCTTAATAACATACGTTATTTAACGGTAAATATATACGTAAAATAATCCTGATATATTTAAAAAAAACGAACCCGTTATATTAAAAAAGAACCTTAATAATTTTATTTTAACTAAACCTTATTATAATTTATATACGCTTAATTTTATTTATATACCTAAACTTTTAAATCTAAAAATACTTACGTAAAAATAACCAAAAGCCAGTTTATTAAAAACGATTATTTAGGAAATAATAAAATCCTAATATAAACAACGGGCGAATAAATTATTTTTTACGTAATTATTTCCACTTAATAATAAAAAGGCAAAATAAATATTTATTCCTATTAAATTTAAACGGTCCTTACTTAATACGTTCCTAAAAAAAATTAAACGAAACTTAAAATCTTTATTTAATTTAAAACGTAATTAAATTAAGTTAAACAATTCCCGAACTTAATAAATAACAATATTAAAACGTTTTAAAAAACCGCCTCTTATCTATATTATATTTAATTTACGAAAAAACCGTATTTATTATTTTATAAAAAATACAGGAAACTTTTTATAAACGGCAAAATTCGTTTAATCGAAAACAAAAACGTTACATTTTTATACCTCGGACCGATCTATATAAATCACGGATTACTATTACGTTATAAATTTAACAAATATCGGAAAAAAATACGAAACCGCCGTAAACCATGCCGGATCCTAATTAAGGCATATTATATATAACCGCCCGGTTTAAATTAATAATTAATAATTTAATAATAAACTTAATAATTTAAATATTAACCCGGTATACGGTTTATACGTTTTCGCGATTTAAAGTCGCAACCCCGGTTATAACGATATTTATAATTATATACGTAACTTACAATATATTAAATAATCCTAATTAAAAACCAGCTTTATTTCCGTTATTTATAATATCGGCACAAAACCTATTATTCCCTAATACTTTTAATCTACTAACCCCGCCTTTATTACTATACCTATATTTGTATAATTCGTTTGCTCTTATATCGTTACCAAAATTACCGGAATTATTAAAATATAATAATACGTAACTTAACGCTTTACATAATATATCGGAAATTAAATTCAAAATAATAATCTTTATCGAAATTAAAAAATTACGCATTAAAAACAAACGGTACTTATCCGATAATAACAACAATAGCAAATTAAAAACTAATCGTAATACTAAGTTAAAAAATAAAAAACAAAATCTAAAAAGTTTTAATTAAAACGTATAATAAAAAATACGTTCGGTTTTAACATAAAATTACGGTTTTAAAATGCAATAAATATAGATATTTACGTAATATTAATTAAAATTATTAATAATATTATTTATTTATTATATTCATTATTTTCGTTAATCCTTAATACGTTAAATTATATATAAATATTAATTTTTCTTAATCCGGATTAATCATATATTATAATAAATATACAATAAAGCCTTTAAACTAAGAAAATTAACGAATATATATATTACGCATTTTAAACTAAAATCCATCGTAATTATTAATAAATATTCCCTTCTAACTTATAATCCTTAATCCATTATACTAAACTAAAATTTTTTAAATCCTATTTTCCGGTTTTTTTTTTTCGAACTTATTATACTAACTTTTAAAATATTCCTATCCCTTTTAACCCTTAAAATACCTTAATTTAAATCGATTAACTAATATAAAAAATCGATTATACGGGTAAATAAATAATATAAATAATTTTTCGCTAATATTAAAAAAATTATCTATTTATTACGTATATAACTATTCCGGCATTTATTTTTTTTTAAATACCAATTCGAAATATTTAAAATCTCGGTTTCGTAACAAATCCTAATTAAAATTCCGTTACGTTCCTCCCGGAAATCTAAGGTTTACCGGTATCTTTAATTACGGCTTTTAAAACTTCGTTATCCGAAATAAATAATACGTAAAAATATAAACCTCCTTTTTTTTAATACGGCCCTTTTTTTTTATCGATATAATTAAAACCTCGGGTAAAAATTAAAAATTTTCTGCTTCAAAATCCCATATCCGTATAATAACAATAAAATATTATAAATAACCATTAAAATCTTTGGAATTAATACTAAATATACCACGGTACCTTCGAATCCAATCTTTATATATAATTATTTAATTACTAATTAAACAACTATAATCACGAACTTTCCTTTCGTTTAATATTATAAAAATAACGTTTATATAATATATACCACATAATATATTACGGTTTTATACTCTTAATCGGAATTACGAAATTACTATATCCTTAATACCATCTATATTATATAAATTATTATCGTACATAAATATTCGAAAACGTTAAACGGCCTAAATTACACAAACTTTTAAAAAATAAACGCCGGTTAAATTTATAATATAAAAAATATTTACTTCGCAATTTCAAAAACCCACCATCCAGTAATTTATATTCCTTATATCGCCAACTTTATTACTATATTCTGGTATAATAAAAAAACGAATAAAACTTTATACTATCTTACTATTTCTTCTAAATTTAATAAAAACAAATATTAAAAACCGTTATTATATATAAATACGTTTCTTATTAACGTTTCGTAAGTTATATATATATAACCGAAACTTCTAAATATTTACTAAAATATAACTCCGATATTATTATTAATAAAATATACGTTAAAATACATATAACGGTAAATAAACTATACTTTCTAATATAACCTAATAAACTCCGTTTTATTAAAACGTTATAATACCGTAACTTTATTAAATAATTTTATAACGGTAATTAAAAATAATTTTTTAATAGGTATAAAGTATAAAAAAACAATATATATAACTAGGGTTACCCTAAGGAAATTAATGCCGCAATTAATATAAATCGTATTAAAAACTAACTTAATAACATTTATATCTTTATATACATTCCAATTTTTTATCATATAACTATATAAATTACGAACGTAATTATTATACTCCACCTTATCAAATAATAATAATACCATTATAACAACTACTTAATATTAAACACCATATAAAAAATATTAACATATAAAAAACCTAAAAATAATATATACTTACCGGTTCTATTTTAAGCTAATTAAAACTAAAAATAAAAATATAAGATATAAAATATATAAAAGAAAATAAAATTCGTATACTAAATAATATCCGGTTATATTATTAATAATAATATAAAATATAAAAAAAATCTATAATATATAAATAAAACCTACAAATAATTAGTAAGCTATAAAAAATTCCGAAAATAATATATATAATCAAAATTAAAATATATACGAACTTTAAAATTATATAGTTATAAATATATAAATTATTAAATATTAACTTAAAAACCAATAATACTTTTTCCCATAACGAAATAATAACATATAAAAAAAAACTAACAACCGTATATAAATTACACAATACTTTTTTCTTTATTATGATTTACTTAATACAATTTATAAAATTTCTTTAATTAAATACATATTAAATAAAACTATTACAGCTATTTAATAATTATTATTATTTACTTTACTACTACTTATTTTACAACTATTCCATATACCTTTTTATATCCTACCATACTATAACACCTAAATTCAACTTATTTACAACATAATAATTATTATTAATCCGCTTTTTTTTATTTAATACTTAAAATCCTTACTATAACATATACCTTTATATACTTATTATAACACGGAATATAAATAACCTTACCGATATACTTAATAATATATTAAATACAACTATTAATAATACTTTAAATAATAAATACTAAATAAACCCGGCAAACTTTAAACCCCCGGCTAAATAAAAAAAAACGGTTAAATTTGTTAATAATACCCCCTAAAAATAATTTTACGAATAAATAACAAAAACCTAATCCTATAAATAACCGAAACCACTACTAAAATAACCTTAAAAACGGGTAACGAAAAACCGATCCCATAAACAGCCGCAACTATTACCAAAATAACCCCAAAAATAAATAACAAAAACCCAATCCAAAAAACAACAAAAACCATTATTAAAACCCGTAACACAACGTACTTTACGGTCTCGTCTTAATTAAAACACTTTCGTATTATTTATATAACATTTAATTATCTTAAAATATAAAATATTCCTTACGGAAAATACATATTATATATAACCGATTTTAAATATTAAATATATATTATAAAGCTATATTAATATAAAGGAAATTTAAAAAACTATAAATACCTTATATTTTAGTATTAATAAAAATACATACTAATTAAAAAAATCCTACGATTAATTAAAATCTATAAACTTAATAATATTATAAAAGGTTTATATTATAAATAAAACTTTTTATTACATAAAATCGCAGCATTTATATAAATATTAAATACTAATAATACAACTCGGAATATTCTAAACAATAATAACCGGCAAAATAAAATTTACGTTATAACGGATTATACCGGCCTTATAAATTATTAAATTACCAAATTAACTACGGACCTTCGATTAATTACGGCTTTTGTAATTTAACCCAAAAAATATATAAACCGAATATTTTACAAACGATATAAAAAAAATTTATAATTTTATAAACCGGGTTAACTAACTAGGAAATACATATTATATAACCGTTTTATAAATATTATAATTTACGGGGTTATACAGGCGATAAATATGCAAATTACGTATAAAAACGTAACGAAAAATATTTATATGCAATTTTTAAATATTCGGTATTATTATATAATTTAAATAAAGATTTTTAAAGGAACTTAAACGTGGATATTACGTTTAAAACGAATAAAATCTTGAATCCCGAAAATATAAAAAAAGTTATTAATATATAAATCACGATAATATACGAAAAAAATAAAAGAAGATAAAAAAATCTTAATAAATACGTAAAAACGCTAATTAATAAATCAATTACAATTAAAATATATAAATTAATACAAAATTATATAATATATTTAATTATAAATAATACGATATTATTAATACGTTAATTTATTTTAATACAAAAAATTTATATATTATTATTACAAATAAAATATACGAATAAAACGTAACTAATTAAGATTACGTAATATGCTCAATTATATTAATATTAAAAATATAATAAAATCCCCGTATTAATTTTAACAAAATAAAAAAATAATAAAAAAATAAAAAGTTATAATAATAATTTATTTTCGTTTAATAAATCTTTATTTTACTTATCCGATAACAATAACAATAAAAACGAACCGTTTTAATTAAAACTGTTTATTAAGTTATTTATAATTTACACTATAGGATTATAACTTTTTTTTATATATAAAATATTACGGTTATCCGAAACCAAATTATCCTTAATAAATTTAATACTAAAAATTTCTCGGGTAATTATATTAAAATTATTTACAAATTAATTTTTATTTTTTGTCGTATTTAATTAATTAAGTTTACTTTTATTACTAGCAATAAATACGGTATTATTAAAATTGGTAAGCTTAATTTTTATAACTTTACGGCCCGTAATTAAAATATTTTCGGATTTTTAATTATCTTTTTTAATTTAATATAAATATTTTTTAATAAATTAAAAATTACAAAATAAAAAATAAACGCGTTTGAAAGTTTCGTTACGAAAATCCCGAATAATATAACGCCTATTTTGCGAAAAAATATAACGGATATAAAATTCGCGTTATAAAAAAATGCAATATTTAACTAAAAACGAATCTCGAAAAAATATAATATTAATATTATATATATTATTTTTTAACCAGCGGAAATCGTTAATAAGTTATAAATTATAATATTTACTTTTTCGATTAAATACTTTCTAAATTTTTTCCCTAGATTTTATCGGAATAAAATTTAATTCTAAAATCGAATTAATAAATATTTAATTTAATATTACGAAACGTAATATTTAATCGAAATAAAATATTTTTGTATTATAATTATATTAACCGGCTTCATAAAAAAACATTATAATATCGTTATTAACCGTCTAATATAACTAACGTTGCTATATTATATAATATACGAAAAACATAAATAAACCTAAGTTTCTTAAAAAACACGGTAATAATTTTAAAAATTTTTATTAACAGGAATTGTATTAATTAATAATTAATTATTATCTTTAATAAAATTAAAAAAATTATCGTCCTATAAAATATCGTCCATATTAAAAATATTTTTAATTTTATAATTATCCGATAAAAAAATTTTATTCGGTACGTTTTAATTAAAATCGTACCATTTAAAAAATAATATAAATAAATTATATTCCCCAATTAAAAAATAAAGTATTTACGAATTATTCATTATTTTATTTATATTACCAAATAACGTATTATTAATAAATAACGATAAAATATTTTTGTTGGAAAAATCTTTATTTATTAACGCGTTTTAATTAAAACCCCGTAATATTTCCCTTATCCATCCAGTACAACCAAAATATTTAAAAACTATATTATACGTAATATTTTCGAATTCGGCAATAATTAACCGGAAATATATATACTCCATATATTCGGTAAGTTAAACTTTTAAAAAAAAAATTTCGATCGAAATATTTTTAATAACTTTATATACGCCAAACGTTTTTTTTATAAATAATTCGTATCGGACGTATAATTCTTACAAAAATAACGTAAATATACGAACGTTATATATATAAAAAATAAAAAGCTTAAATAAATAAAACTTAAATAATTTTTAATATAACTATATTATCTTATTTAAAAACTAACGGTTTACTTTTAAAATCGCTTACGTTATATATATTCCGTTTATATTATTAAGCTAATAAATACGTATAAATATAAATAAAAAATTTATTTATATATAAAATAAAACAAAAACGGAAAGAAATTACCGTTTCCTATTATATAAATCGGCTATTTCGGTTTAACTAACCTGTATTTTCCGGATATAATTAATTATTTTCTAATTTCTATAAATAAAATAAAAACGTTTCGAAAACCGATAAAATTATTTTTCTTTAAATTTATATACTACCTAAAAAATCTTTCGATAAACGTTATAAATACTATCGATAATATTTTTGTTTTTATTAATTATATTTAACGAAATCGAAGGGCGTTTATTATATAATATACGCTTTAATTTAAAAAAACCGGGAAATTTTACTTATTATATTTATAAAACGTATTAACAAAAATAGGAAATAAAATCCGAATAATATTAATTACGAACTAACGGGAAATATTAAATAATACCAAATATTATTATAACGTTTCGTAAAACTATTTTATTTTATAATATTAATTAAAACGGAATATAAATTACTTTAACCCCTTTTTAAAAATACGGTTATAATAACGGATAAAGGCGGTAATAATATTCCGTATAACGGAACTATATCGAAACGTTATATTACGGACATAATCCTAAATATTAAAATTATCGTATTAAAACATAATATCGTTCTATTATACCTGGCGGTAAAGTATAATTTATTTTAATTAAAACCGTATTATTATAAAAATATTAATACGGTTATCTTAATGTTCTTTAATAATTAATTTACATCTTTATTTAACGTATAATAACTTTCGTAAATATCCAGCTTTTTTAACATATTCATCCCATCCCGTAATATATTTAAAAATAATAAAAGCTTACCTAATAAATAAAGCAAATAACTGTTATTAATCTTGGAAATTATCTTAATTATAATAATTAAAATTATAAAGAAAGGATAAATAAAAATTTCCAGATCGTTATTATTACGAAACCGTTTCGTTTTCTATTTTGTACTATACAACTGTTACTTTTTCCTTAAATATATAATTACCTAATTTAAAAATTTAAATTAATAAAAAGTTAAAGTTTTTATAAATCGTTTACTTTCGTTTAAAGTAATATAGATTATATCGATATCGAATAATAAATTTTTCGGCAAACGGCGGAATTTAAGGCCTTTTATAAAAGTTATAAGTTTATCTTATAATATATTGTAATATTTTCGTATAAAAAGGTTTTAATTAATATGAATTATAAATTTTTGTTAATTTTCGTATATTAATAACTTATTACGTATTCGTTTTTTTTTAATACGTTAATTAACCGGTTAATTCGAACGGTTAAATTAATAATTCGGTTTATATCGTCGCAAAAAATCTAATTATAAATAAAATTTTCAAATGTTATATTAATTTTTTTATGTTAATATTAAAAATTTAATGTACGCGTACGTATATTTTGTTCTAAGGGCGTAATGCGGTAAAATTAAGAAAATTCGGATTTATCGTATTTTGATAACGGTAACGAAAACGTAACGGGTTCGGGCTGTAATTATTGTATACGTTAAAGTTTAAAAGTGGTAAATAGGTCCTAATTAGGATTAAAATAATATTAGTAATATGCCATAATCGAAATAACCGTATAAATATATATATAATTATAGGAAACGTCTAATTATTAAGTTATTATAAATTTTCGTTTTTTTAAAAAAATAAATATATTAAACGGACTCTTTTTTCGCATAATTATAACTCAAACCTTGTTAACCGTTACGGGGATTCGGGATTCAATTAGTTAATACTCAGCGTTATAAAGCGGTATTTAAGTAACTTTAAAGAAATTGGGAAAACGAGCTAGGGAGGCCTGAGCTAGCTGAGGTAAGCGCTAATTAACGCGAAAATAAAAAATTTAGGGCGTAACCTTTATAACCTCCGACCTTTTTATTTTTAATCTTATCGCTTTATTTTTTTTAACGGTACAACTTTCTTATACGCATTATTTTGCGCGATTTCAAATTTATTTATTCGGCTTTTTCTAATTATTTATTCGGTTTTTTAACTCTTTAGATATTTTAATACGTATATATTTTTAATACGATTTAATATATGGCAAAGGTAATTAATTTTATAACACCCCCGTAACAAGTAATTAATCTATTTTAGAAAATATGCCCCCCGAAGGAATTAAACTATTAACCCGTCGGGCGTCGAATAAATCGCTAATATAATTATTAGATATTCAAACTAATTATTAACTCTAATTAAGTTACGAACCCCGTAAATCGTATTAGCGACTGTTGTTAAACAATCTCGTATTAGGATTTATATAGGGTCCTGTCCTAGCCTAGTTTTCTTAGCTATAGGGGGCTGTATTCTTACAGTTAAATATAGCTTCTAGCTTTTTTATTCTTATAATCCTAAGTTATAAATTAAAACATTTTTAATCTTTTTAACGCTTTAATAATAAATTACTATATCTGTCGATAATATTTAAATTTAAAATTAGATAAATTAATTTTCTAATATAAAAATCGTATAAGTAATTATTACTTTAAAGTACTTATAACTAGTACGTTTAACTTTAATTCTTTTTTAAAATTATTCTTATATATATCTAAGTATATATAAAATAACGATTATTTTAAAATTTCTAAGTTTTCTTAATAATAATTATACTCTTTTTACTAGTTTTTTATACTTAATTCTATTAAATACTAATATAATACTATAGTAAATTTTATAAAACGAAAATTATATAAATTAGCTTATTTTATACATCGCGCGTAATATAGAAAACGCTATTTTTAAATTCTAAAATCTCTCGTCTTAAAAATTTCTGTACCGAGTAGATATTAATTATATGCAAAAACATACCGGTATCTGATTATACGAGAATCAATATCTGAGATAGTGGCATAGATATATCATCACTTCCCAAACTCAGCTCAAATTATTACAATTGGCGTATATACATATACAGGATATACGAACCGGGCTTACTGGAACTTAATGCAAGCCAGCGCTTGTGCTAGGCCCGGCCTTTAGTAAGACTGTGTGAGGTAAGTAAGCAGAGAGAAGCACAAGTCGCCAAGTCACGAAGCCAGTCAAATCACGTTTAACGACGTGTTCATTTCATTAAGCCAGTATACAATTAGGTATTAAGACAGAAGAAGCAAACCGCCCGACTTGGCTCAACAAGTAGAGTCGTCATCATCGCCCAGAAAATCATACCAACCAAGGGTATCAATCAGTAGACAGACGCCACCAAAAGAACGAACGAGGGTATACATAGTGTAGCCTTTTCCCGGGTTTTATCATCACATCAAATCCAAGGAGTGGACGAGCCACCATCGTCGATCCCATCCCCTTGCTATTGTTGGAGTCCAGCTGTACACTGTACAGCGGGTTGCGCTGTGTCTCGGGGTCCCCGCTTCGACGGAGTTGAAGCGGCCGGGTGGGAGGGATCCACCGCCCACTCCCCCCAATTTTGACTTGGCTTACACAGTCGGCTGCGTCGCGGCGCCGGGTCCCGTGGCTGTGGTCGCCTTCTCGGGGTGATCGGCGACGTGGTGGACGCGGCCGTATCTCGTGAACGCTGTTCATTCGAGACGCGTTAGTACAGCACACCTTCGCACTTAATTGTCTCTTTATGGAAAGAGAGGCTAAAGCGAACTTACCGAGATTCAGGCGGCCGTAGTCCCAGTTGCGGGACAGGAAGAGGAAGCCGAGGGCGATAACGGGCGCCAGGAGGAAGTCGAGGACACCGAAGAAGATGGCGCCGGGTGTCACGCCGATGACGTTGCCGCCGTCCGACACGCCGAAGGCGATGGGATAACACAGCCAGATCAGGTTGGTCCAGCCCGCCAGCATGGTGAAGTCGCGGGTGATGCCGACGCGGTTCGCGTCCGCACGGCCGTGGAGGAGCATGCTGAAGGTCAGGATGAGGTAGGCGACGGTACCGAAAGCGAAGAAGCCCCACTTGTAGTTGGAGGTGGTCAGTGCTGCAATGATATACGAGACGACCCTTCAGAACACCTGAGATTAGTAGCTGGCTCCGAATAGTGGATGGACGGGTAGGAGGCATGATGGATGAGGCAGGCTTACCATGTCCATGCCAGGGCGACACCGCAGGCGATGGAGGCCCAGGAGGTGCCACTGAGAAGACCGAGAGCAATCGCAATGGCCGGGAATTCGACGAGGTGGTAAACGTATTTGACCCAGAAGATCTGACGAGTCCAGCCTGGCGTGGGGCTAGAGTTGACGACTGGCCTGACCGTCCATCCGAGGTCGGCAGCGTGTGCGTAGTAGGCGATGGTGCCGGCTAGCAGGGTGATGATGAAAATGTAGTGGAAGATCTTCTCGCCGAACCGGGCCCTGAAGCTCGAGGCGACGAAGACGAGGAACAGCAAGCCGTACACGGCCGTCAGAGCCCAAAGCCAATTGGATCCGTTCGTCGTGAACTGCTCAGCCCCGGCAGGGGGGTGAACCTCGAGTGCGTCGTTGTCGCGGACTAGGATGCCCATTTTGGGTGTTCAAATTCTTTTTAAGCCAGAGTGAGGCTGTTGACAAGCAGAGATCACTTTGTGATAGCCTTAATTAATAACCTGAACCGCCGAGGAGCCTCGTGATGTGAGTGGGGTACACGAAGAACGAAGATTTGGATAAGTTCCGAGAACATACAGCGTTGGAGAAGTTAAGGGAAGGGGGATGTTCTTATAGGCGAGTCCCTAGCCGACGGGCTGATTGGCATTTACAAATTCAGCAGGGCGACATTCCAGGGCGTAATGACACCATCACACCATCATCCAGATGAATGACAAGATCGTTACATCTTCATACTCCGCACGGACCAGCGAATTTTGTTGGAAAGCCGGGGTGCTCGGCAGATAGCTACCTGAGAGGTAACAATCACGGCCAGTCACACATCGGACGAGCTGGTTAAGGTGACTCAGACTTTCAGAACGTGGCGTCTCACGGGTCACTACTCGGCGTTCGGCGGCTTGCCTTAAACGCGGGGTTTGTAAGCACGTCTTAGCCCGCAAATGTGAATGCATGTATGATGCCAGCCATGTCTATCCAGACATCGGACACCTATAGCTGTGGGGAGGGAGCTATAGCTATGTCCGTCAAGACTGCCCTGCTTAGTACCTCGCAATAGGATCACCAACTGAAAGTGACTGATCTGTACTGTACTTATTATTATGAACCTACATAGCGAGCCAGGGACATACGTTTGGATGATAGATGGACGTGACTCCCTTAACTCGCAGGAGGCCCGTTTGCTTCGAGCAATTGAAGGTCGATGTCAGTTCCGAATATCTTGACCTGCTGCTGTCGTTTCGCATCATGTTTGGGCCTGAGGTCCTGATTGCTCAAAGCTCGGGCACCTCGCTTGGGAACCAGAGCAAATCGAATGCTCGAGAAATTCCTACCACGGATCAGAACAGTTAGCTGTCCATACATCTTGCGAAATTCTGATGTCACCAGGCCAGGCCCCGGTGATTGGACGACGGATTTCACAGCCAGGGCTGAAACGGGGATGGTGATTGAGTGGGGCCGCAGGCTCTCCACCGCCCCTCCACCCTTCCCGCACCCGAAGCGATTGAATGCATATGTGCGGGTCCCACATGCATATTCATCAATGTTACCGCACTACCCTCGCGGAAACTCGTGGAAATTGCACACGTCTGATATCTGCCGACATATTGCTGCACGATGTCGTATGGTCGATGCTGTTAATGTTACCCACATCCTGAATAATTTTTGCAATTTCTGTCGAGTGTTAAAAGTCTTTGCACGAGTCACAGGTTAATATCAATACCTACCAGTAAGGATATCAGGTTACGTCCTAAACCGTCACCGCTCTTGGGGCCTTTATACTATACCTCATCAAGGAGAAGAAATAACAAGCTTTTAGGGTAACCTATAATAAAACCGGGAGTTGGAGTTCGGGAGTGTCGGGGAGCTTTCAATAGCAGGGGTTTCTCTTACCCCTGTCTTTCAAGACATGCAGCTGCTACACTGCGATTGGCATGGTGTGACCTGCATGTCCCCTCTTAAGGTAATATTGGCCTCAGTATATTGAATCTGGTGACGGTCATGCCACCGTAAAAGGATTTTTCTTCGATCTCGATTGGCGTCGAGTGAAACGAGGGAAGCCCGCATGAAGTTGGACACGAAGGAGGAGCTTCCAATCAGCGTTTGGGATAGGATCCAATCTCGGGCTCCTGGGAGGAGTATCCGGATGACCCGATGAACTGGAAGCTCAATTACACTCTATGGAGGCACCCGTCAGGGCTCTAAACGCCGATGGCTAGAGAGAGCTCCGGCGTGATGAGTACATGTTGGGTTTGCAAAATTGCTGGATAGACGCGAGGGAGTCTTATTGTCTGAGACCAGTTTAAATGGGAGAATCGGGGTTCGAATACTGGTTCAGTGTCTAATTGCGGTTTAGATTCGTCAAATTAATGGCATCCCTTCGTCCAAGTATACGTCATAACTCCATGGTTATAGCTTCGGTGTTTGCGAAATATTCTTTCTTATTTTACTTTCGAATTTTCATCTTTAAATTTTAAGAAAGAACCCAAGTTTCTTCTTTCCTAGTCTCGACACATAGATGCAGTTCGGAAACTTTCAACACCGCCTACCGTATTTTCTCGATAAATTGAGGAAAAGCTAACGAAGGGCTAATGCAAAAGCCCTCAGTTCTTCCCTTGGCGTGGTCCTATTTTAGGTCCTGACAATATGCCGTAAGCTGCCTTTAGTTAAACGTCTTTTAAGCGAGCCTGGGTATCTAGGGGAATTGTAAGACGGTCATGTGACCTTGGGAACTAAGCTCATATTTCCAGTAGCTAACTTTGGACACCCACTTCTAGATAACATAACACTTGCTGCCCAAAATCCTAATTTTTCCAGTGATCCCCACAACTAGATCAACAATATGTAACCGCTTATGGTCCCTAGTGCTTCCTTAGCTTTCCCTCAATTTATCGAGAAAATACGGTACTTGTAGGATTCAGAATCAGAATCAGCAAACTGTTCGGGTCTTTCAGAACTAGCCATCTCCACATTTTTTCGCTAAAAATGGTTGGTGTTTCATGGCTGATCAGGACTATGTATTAATGTTTTAATAATCCTCCTGAATTTCCCCCATTTCAGATTCAGCTGCTTTCAAATGGTGGAAACGACTGGATAATTACTAGCCCCAACCCATATTGCTAGCTTAAATTCTAATCCACAAAGGGTTTAACGGCCCAAAATTTTGGACCATTTATAATTGAGTGCTTTAGGTGCAGCGGTGGCCTTTGCTGCTAGCCGCTGCCAGTTAGGCACTTCGAATCGAGCTGAATTATTATGGAGACACCCTTACAAGAAGTTCCACTTCTAGATAACCTATTGGCAGGGGTGGCACGTGCCAGAAAAATAATCATCTGAAGCTTTCCGAACTGCACCACAGTATAATTTATAATTGAATTTGTTACGGACCTGGACGGTAGAGGTATGCGGGGCATGCAGAAGTGATAAGGATGGAGACGGCCTCCAACGACGCTAGCAGTCTTACAAGGCTATTCTACTATCAGCCGAGCAAAGCCTACTTCCTCAAGCTCTTCCGGCCTGCCTCTTTTCCTATCCCCCAGGAAGAACAGATCAGCGAAATCAACCGCGCCCGCCCAGCGGAATCGGCTGTCGCAAGGACGTTGGTACAAATGGGGTGTAGTTATGGTAGGACATGAGTTTCTGCAATGCGGTGAGGATATCCGTCCCTGGATAGGCCTTTCGCGCCAGGCAGGCGTCTATGCACGCCGCCTGAGCCGTCTAGTCCGACAGGCAGCTTGTCTTGGCCCTCTCGATGTCAGCGCGTGTTCGTCGCCGAGGGCCGCCAGGGACAACACGCTAGAGTACATGCAGTAGACGGCAACTAGCTTGTGGCCCACGACAGGGATTTGCCCCGGAGAGGTAGGTGACTCGGGCATATACAGCTCAGTCTCGCTGCGACCCGCCCTTCTCGTCCTGGTGGGTCGTTCTTCCGTTTTGTGGATACCTTCTAGGTCCCTCAAGTCCACGACACAGGAGGGCATATCGCCAAATTTCCTGTTGCGGCCGCTGTAGATCTCCAGAGGCCACAAGGTCATCGTGCTCATGATCATGCCAATACTGAATTCCTCGTAGACCTCTGCCATTACAACCTCCTCCTACGCTGCGCCCAGCAACGAAAGCACACTGTAGACTTCGTCGCATTCATCAGTAGCAGCGTTCATCGCGGCCGGCCGCATGACAGTATCTAGGAGGTTCTCCACCATCCGCTTGGTCTTCTTAGTGTTATACTTCACTACAAACGAACTATCCGCTAGGGGGCGACTAGGCGTCAGAAATACATAGTTCTCGATGACTGCATTGCCCTGAATGGAAGGAAAGATCCCGCCGCACGCAGCCTGGATGGAACGGATCGGTCGGTCTATAGTCCTAGTTCAGCACAAACCAAGTCTGAGATGTTTGACGCTTTGTCGCCCCCTAGAGGATACTACAAAGAGTCAGGATTGCTTCTATCCAGGGGTTGACGAATAGTTGCCAGTGCAGTGCATTGTGCCCAAGGCCGAATTTTGGGGGAGAATATTACTAACGTCAGTCAGCCAGTCGTCATCTTCTTCGTTTTCTTTCCCCTCTCTTCTACAGCGAAGTGGAATCGGAATCGGAAGAAGCCAAATCGGGACCCAGCGCTTCCAGTAGCGGGCTCCGCGTGCGGAACAGCCGCTGCTCGTGCGTGTTGCCTGGCAAGAGCGCCTCGACGATGACGAAGTACGTGTATAGCAGCGCGGCGCCGCAGGTGGCGTCGTCGACGATGAAGACGGCCGTCTCGGTGAGGGAGAACTCCTGAATCGACCAGATGCGCTGGAACCACTCGTGCGCGCAGATACGCTCTATGCGGTCTTTTTTCGTCCTGCCTGCGCGCGAGAGGAAGATCATCAGTCAGAGCGCCCCCGATGTCATCATGTAAAGACGGTCTAGGTTGCACAATCATATATCAAAAAGGAAAGAAGAAGGTACGCACCGAGCAGCTTGTCCACCCAGCTCCCTCCCGCTCCGACAGCGCCGACCGGCCCGGCACCGTCCGGACCTGGAACAACCGGCCGACGACGGCGTTAGCGCGGCTCGGGGTGCCCGCGTCACCGGGCAGGCCGGCGCCGAACCAGATGACGGTGCGCACCTCGCGCTTGTAGATCTCGCCCATCAGCGGCACCTGCTGGTCCTTCTCGGTACTGACTGCTAGTCGATGCAGATTGGGCCGATCCACAGCCTGCGTGCCCTGAGCCTGAAGCGCAGGTGCCGCAGCGCCGGCTCGCAGTTCGGCGTCATCAGCAGCGTGCGCCCCTCTCACTGGGTCGGTACGGTGCCGTGCGGCGTTCTCTAGGTGTATGGAGGACTTCATACGGCGGGAAATTAGGGGGG